>JASDQU010223758.1:8369-21598 GCA_032191745.1 Picea mariana | reverse complement strand
GAGGGTAGACTTGAAGTCTGACTTAGATCGGTAAGCATATAAATATCAATTCGTAAAACATAAACCATACGCAGTATTTCCATTATAAGCATGCAACCACCATTTCTGGTCAAAACACCACATAGATAGTCTTATGCTCAAAACATTCATAAATTGCACAGACTATGAACATACATATCATCATATAAACTTCAAGATACAGGATATAAAACACTTATCAGAAATAACACCAGGTGTGATTGCAAATATTGAGAGGGGTGCTCGTTTCCACCCAACTGTAAGATCAATGACTCCCAACGGATTTATCACTATCCACCCCCGAGCTAATACCACGATGCTACGAGACTACTTCTATGTTTGTTAGTGATCGAGAATGAAGGTTACTCTCCTTCTTCTCCGCTATCACTCACTCTGTATTTTTCCAGAGTTCTCCTTCTTCCTTCCTTCGCATCTACCCATGATCGCACACTCCTCCTGCCTTTCTCTCCTTTCGGCAAGGTTGCATGTGGCATGACCTTCCTCATGGTGGTTAGGTCTAAGGACTCTATGGATGGGTGGTTCACCCCCTATCCCTCATTACTCATGAGGATCCCTTTACCTACCAATCCTGGTGAGTCATTTAATTCGGGCCAGCGAGCCGCTCTTGGTTCTCTGGGCCAGTGAAGTCCAAATACAGTATTGGTGTCGGTGGAAGTTAACACCACCATTCCAGGTGCATTCCACCTCCTTTCTTCAGCCATCATGGTCTCTTTTTCAACACATCCCCCTCTCAGCAGTCCTACAATATATATATTATAATATCATTCACATTCATCGACCTTTTTCACAAGGTCCATTCACATCACACATTCACATTTCTGAGTTTGCCACAATACTTGGCCAGTATAGTTATTTTTACAGATTGGGGGAAACAGGGTGTTACAATTGTGTAGAGAGAGAACTATTGTATTGTAATATCTTCGGCTAGGTGCGAAGATCAACCCTGCAGCTAGGTGCATAGGGAGGGGAGAGAAGAAGAGAAGAGAGAGAGATATTTGCAAGCTTGAGGAAAATTTTGAGTCAGCTGACTAACTTATCTCTGTAGGTTGAAGATATGAAGAAATAAAAGGGAAAATATAAAAGAGAAGACATATGGTGTATCAGATGTAAATCAGAGGGCCATGACAAGGAGCACTATCCCCTATTTAATGAGTACTTGGCCTCTGGAGCTCTGATCCCTTTGAAGTAGGTTACTCTACCCTGATGCTAGGTATGTATAAACAGACATCACCCTGGTGAATGTTATTACATGAAAATATATGTCTAGACACCTACCAACCTTTACTACACATTCTGTACATTTGTGGGGCATGATGAGAAGGAATGTAGGGCTTATAACCACTTGCATGAAAGTTCAAGAGATACATATGGGATTCAAGGAGAGATGCAACAGGAGGGAAATGATATGCAGTTTAATTCTCGAGGAAGAGGAAACTTCAACCCTCACAACGGATTCATAGGAAGAGGATGAGGAGGAGGCATGGGTCGATGTTGAGGTTAGATCATTTGTTATAATTGCACCCAACCGGGTTATTTGGCAAGAGATTGTCAGAACCCTTGTACCACTTGCAGATAATGCAACTCATTTGAACATGTTATTGAGGATTGTCAAACATTGTTAGTGAAACTTTGGGAGAAGCGAGGAGGAAACCAGCAAGTCCAATTAATATCAGTCGAACCTCGCAGAGAGGATCCTAGATTTGATGTTATCAAAAGAGGAGGCGTTGTTACAGGAGAAGACAGGGTGACTCCATAAAATACCACAGAGGGATCAGGGATCAAAAGGGTTGCAGAGAAGAAACAATTGTTTGATCCAAGGAAGGAGAGGCAGACATTTGAAGAGGCAAGAAGAGAATTTGGAGGAGAACATGCTTCTTCATCCAAGGCAAAACCAGAAGTGTGAGAATGTGGGATGCCTCTTGCATTCAATCAATCTGCATCACCTGGAAAAGGAAAAGAGGTAAGCAAGGTTGTTAGTTTATTGTATACGCTCATTGATTTGATTAAGGATGAAATAGTTGTGCAATAACTACACCACTTGATTAGACAGTATGAGCCAGGGAAGGTAGATCCTCTACTGAATAGAGAAGTACATCAAGTATCTAGAAAGAGAAGGAAAAACAAGGAAGTATGGCTTAGATCAGCCCCGAGTCACTATGGTTACTCAGGTCCAAGTCACACCTATTATTCCTTTTGCCATGTCATCATCGTATGATGAAGTTGTTTGGCATCAGAGGTTTTCAGTGAAAGGATATCAATGATAACATACATAGCACATCGTCGATCCCTGATTCACCCACTGAGAAAGCGACATGATGGGACATTTTAGAGCTAGATACGATTATATTGTAAGMTTTTAAGTTGTTAATTAATACCAAATMTTGCATTAGTGTGTGAATCAAAACAACAGTTTGAAATTACCGATTCAACACACCACCCTCCGTGCCTCCGCCATCAACCCACGATGAAATAAATTTGCAGAGATTCAACAACAAATTTGTTTGAATTTCACTCATCACCCGAAGTAATTGGTCGATGTGACATGGTAAGTTATTTCCCTATTTAAATTCTCTTGGGCCATTGTAAAGGAATCCATTCTGCATGCAAAGGATGTTCAGAGAATCTAGAGAAGCCATCAAGAAATTCAAAAGCTTCTGAGACCTCATGAGTGTCAAAACAATTAGGTTTAGCAAGCATTACAGGTATGTACCAGTCTGAATTTTCATGTTTTCATTCATATATATACATTTGTGTCCAATGTTTCTCTATACGTAGTATCTAAATGATTTGTTTTGATTGAAGGAACAATGCCTCCAGGAAATCCAACCACTAGGCAATTGTCGGGGACACCCAATATGAAATAACCAGAGGTCGGAGAGGGCTCTTCTCCAGGGGTGGAGAAACAACTAGAATTTAATCCAAGACTAGAACTGGTTATTAAAACATCCACCAAGAAGGCTTTCACTCAACCTCCAGCCTTCAGAGACACAAAGGCTAGCATAGGGACCAAGAAAACACTCCCACATTGGGGAGAACTCTTCAATAAGATCAGCTGGGAGGAATTCCATGAATACACCCCACACAGTGACCCAGATGTGAGAGCACTCGATGACCAAGTATTCCCAAATATCTGATGGTTGTACCTGCACATGGTAGCAAGAAGAACCCTGGTGTTTCCCTGCATAGAGTTGTTGCAATGGCGTGCCGACCACACAGACACACATAAGTTCCTAATCAACGATGACAATGGTGGATGTGTTGAATTTTTCCTTCTGATGGAGATCCAAAAGTATGACAAGCTTAGAGACCTGGAGTAGCAATTGAATATTGATTTCGTTGTGAAATTTTATGAGCGCCACAACACCAACCAGGTGATGGACTGGTGGTGGCGAGAAGATAAGAAATTCACCAACCGGACCTCCAACTGGTACGAAACGGCCAACCTAAGAAAACCATACATATTCCTAATGGCACTCATCTGTCAGTTGTATGGTGAGAAATACTTCTCCAGGTTTTCAGAGGCATGGATTCCTCTAGTGTACACAATATCTATCTTTGGGAGAAGTTTCAATTGGGGAGCCATTATTTCAAATCCGTTGATCATCTCCATACAATAGGCTTGGACACCAAAACAAGATGAGACTCTAGCCTTCTATATGGTGTCATACTTACCGGATGTCATGTGTGCCAGAAACGTCTTTTCTGACACGTCACGGAGCTCCCGGTCCATGTGTATTTCAACATCCTGTGTGAGAACAAGTACAAAAAATCATATTCACTCATCTGCGATGAATTCATTACACGCATTCATTTTATTCTTTTCAAGAAAGAGTTTCCAAGACTATCGGTTGTGGCCAAAAAAGTGATATCCAAGGTCGACCACTAGTATCTAGACGAACATGATACCTACAATAGGGTATTTGGGGCCACCAGAGCACCTCATCTCCTACCAACACATGTCCTTGAACGGCTTGTGGTGGGGGAGATCTTCTACCAGACCATCCTACAAGGATACAATGCTACCCTAGTCAAAGATAAAAAGTTGGTGTTTATACCATATGGGTTCCATGTCGGCTTCTACTTAGTGAAAGACACTGCCCAAGCCAAATAGGAAGGGCTGAACCAATTAGAATTTCAATTCAATACTGACAAGTTCTGCAAGTACGACCCAAAGGGTCTGGTCCTAAAATAAGATTCTCAAGTGTCATCCTGTTGGCCATATGCCCATGACGAATTTGAAGACGAGATATTCACATAAAATGCCCAAGATTGGGAAAAGCTAGTGGCACAGATGGTCGATCCCAAAATGACCAAGTTCAGAGCCATGAGTATGGATGATCAATAAATGACCATATAACCATCAGGTCAAGAGGCCCTCAGAGCCAGAGAAGAAATGCTAGTGGTAGAAGCAACAATTCCCCAAGTAGCATCCGAAGAAATAAAAATTCCCCAGGTATTCTCGGTGCAAGGTAGAGGTACCCCCATGGCTCTGGACATGTGGGAGAGGCAGTTACTCATGTTAGAGCATGCGCAATGGATAATTGATCAACCAAAATATGACCTAAACCTCATAAACATGATAGGTCTCCCTGTAGACAATCCAGATAGAAGTCAGATGGGCCCAAGCAACCTCGAATTCATAGACCTTGATGAAAATACTAGGTTAGATGACCCTGAGTTTGGAACTCAACCGACCGTATCACCAACAAGTGTTTCGGCTCAACCAGAGATAGTCGRAACATTGGGGAGGACAAGTCCATCAAACCCCTTAATCAAGTTGATTAAAATATATGATGATGATGAGAGCCAGGAGGTGTCCCTTGTGACCCCTGTGCGTATTGAAGAGGAAAAATATCTAGAGAAGACATTTTCCCTAGTTCCTGATTCTCAGATTCAAGGGSTCCCACAGACCAAACAAGAAGTCRAGAGTTTCTTATACACCGAGCTACCCAATTCACCACAAACACAAGCGGACAGTCTGAAAGACGGTTCRAGGTCAGGCAAACAAAATGAAGATGTTTTGCAGAAGACAATCAAATTTTCAATGATCGATGATCAAGTAATTACCCAACATACCCCCAAAGCGTCAGTTTCAATTGATACTCAAATCCCCGATGAGCGACAAACAGAGGCCAAGATTTCAGAACACAGGGAGGAAGTTCGAGAACCCAACCCTAAACAAGTATATACCATCGAGAGTCTAGGAAATACACTCACATTGGGGGATCAACAGATTCCTAAACTTGTGGACAAATTAGATTACATACATGTTATATCTTATGATCAGAAAAGGAAGGCTATCGTCCAAAGAACCACCAAGAAGAGGAGGATTAATCTAGATCGCTCCATCCTCATCACAACAGAGGAAACCCTGATCAACACTAAGAATTCTAAGACATATAAACTCATCGACGTAGGGATGGCGATCAAGGATGCCACCCTAGACAGAGATAAAAGAGATGAAGTGGAGTTGGTTGCCGCTCTAAAGGAATTGGAACATTTGCGCCACTTGGAGAAATACTACCAGGATACCACACAGGCTGTGGTATACCTAAGGAGTGAATTTAAGGAGGCCTACAACAAGTTTACAAATGAATGACACCTATTCACTACAAGGATATCCGAGGTTCAGGAAGACACCCTCATGGCACTTGCGATGTGCAAATACATGGAGAGGTGGTATGAGAAAGCACAACGTACTGTGGAAAGAATCGAATATATCAGCACGGTGCAAAAGGGAAGAGATGTTGAAGAGCATGGCATCTGGGTGCTAATGGAAAGAAACATTGACCACATAAGGAAATCGACAGAGTATTGGGTCAAGATGTCCTGGGAACCCCATCAAGAAGTCCAAGAAAAATGGGCCAAGTGCGAGAAAAACTGGATCAAAATATTTCGGGTGATGAAAGACATCGGACTCCCCAAGTTTTTCACGCCCAATGACTTTATCAAATTGTGAAACATAGTTAGATTGCACACCAAGCAAGATTCATCATGGGTCGAAGAAATAGAAAAGGTGACAGACACACTACCAGGTCAGGTGTGACAGTTTTTGGAACACCTGATCAAATCTTGGGCTATGCTACAACAGTTAAGTGTCAGTATAGTCAAGTATCAATCACATGCATTAGATATAAGAGAGATTCACTCGACCCATAGAATAGCATATATTCACATATTCCAACACTTGTGAGGATTTATTCATCAGGTGGTCGGAGTACGATAAGAGTCACCCTCTTAAGTGATATCTTGAGATGACTCTTAGAAAAACTCATAGGAGAGAATGCCATGTGGAAAAAAAAAATTCTTACCTGCACTTTAGTTGTTATTTTTAGTCAATTTTATGTTATAAATAAGATCATCAACCGATTAGTTAAGGGTCAATGGTTGTTACAAGAAACTCTCATTTTTGGTTTTGTTAAGAATTATTTTGGAGCTACCTTTAATGGAGAAGTCCTTTTGGGACCAGAGATGAAAGTTGTGTTTTCATCAAATGCATGTATGATTGGATGTGAAGAAGAAGTATTTCTTATTTCATCTCATGAATGGATGCAGTAACAAGTAAGAGCTATTAAGTCTACTGATAAGTTATCCGATGCAATGTTTTACAGTTCTTTCTTAATGATGAAAATTAATAGTTGTGTTATTATGTGATTGATGATTAGAGTTGAGTGAATTATTTTACTTTCCATTGTTTATCACATGCATGTTTTCTTCTGATAAATTGTATCTTAGTCAGTAATTAGAATACCCACACGGTTAACGTATTAGTACTATTCTTGTGCTACACAATCACTATCTGCATGTTTGAGTAATGTGTTATCCCAAGCTCAACCTCTTCTCGAATAGTTAAACATGTTCTCGTTTTGTTACCTAGTTGGTTTCTACTGGMTTTCCATCTTATATCAGTCCCACCTAAGAGAAAATACAAAAGAGAGAATGCCCAAACTGAAGGAGAGGCCTTCACAAGAAAATGGAAATCCCATCAATTAATTGGATGGATCACAAGATCTAGAGAACCAATCCACCATTAAACGTCGCAGATTCTAATTGGGCCTCGGTGGGGGGTTTGGTTCCTATTGTTGATTTAAATGGATTCAAGATCCATCAACAAAATTAGTGCTAGAAGGAGGGCTTGAAGAGTGAATGGCTCAATTTATATTTCACATAATATTTTAGACAGGTTGTAGATTCAAAACGACCCACATGCATGGCTGTTCATTCCCAAAACAACCCACACACACCGAGTACTCCCAAAATGAGTAACTCACCCTAGCACGAGGAAGAAATTTGTTTCCCTGTCATACCTTACAATATTCCTCATGAGGAATTGAATCAATTCAGAAGAATCACAGGAGCATACGCCCGACAGATCGATGCACTACCCTTAGCTCCATTACTTCCTCAAAGAAAATAGATAAGTAGGCCAGTGGTCGAATCACCAGACCAGGTTTTCATGCACATAGTAGAAGACCTAATATATTTTCCCCTCACCGAGATAGAAAATCCTCTAAATCTAATCCCCAAAACACCGTCCGATAACTTCTTCGAACCCGACAAGTTTTTGGAAGAAGAAGGGTTTAACTCAGGACCTGAAGACATTGAAGATAATCATGACCATGATGAAGAAAGGGGAAACCCACAACAAAATAATCAACCTTGGTTGGCTAGAGATGCTCTGGCCATCCGTGGACGAGTAAATAACCTTCCCCGACACCCAGAGAAATTACTTCCTAAATTTGACCTTGAAACCTCTGGACTGCCCGAAGACCATATCAAGAAATCCATACTAGCTATCAGACTTATGAATGTCCAACATGAAGACATGGTTTTCCATCTATTCCCTTACACGTTTGAGCCTCCACGTGGTATTTTAAATTACATGTAAGATCCATAACTAGTTGGATGAAGTTTCAAAAGGAATTTCTAGATAAATTTGCAAAAGAAACTACTACAGGAGATTTGATGGCTGAGTTGTTCGCTTCCACCATGATTTCAAAGGAAAGGGTCAAATAATTTAACCAAATATTTACCACCATCTTAAACAAATTCCAGCCCGAAGATAAACCTACTCAAGAGTTGCAAATCAAAGTATATTGCAATGCTCTCACAACTTATATTTCTATGTTTGTAAAGAGGGTTGTCAAACTAACCCTAGCTGAGAATTTTGAAGAAGCCAAAATGTTAGAATTCCAAATGAAGGGATGTAAATAAGGCTAGGTCTCATTAGTTAAGAAATAAGTTCAACCTCCTCCCAGGAGAGGACTATTTCTTACTGGACCCCTGGGGAAACAAACAAAACAAGCCCCTGAGAAGGGAAGTGGAAACATAGAGGACCTACAACACATGGTCAAAAAATTATCGAACGAAATCATAGACATGAAGAGGAGTGAAGGGGAGGGAAACCAAGGACAATGACCCTATAATCCTTTCTTTAAAATAAATCCACCATTCAAAGCAATTGAATCTCCCCCAACCAACCTAAACATAGATATGGGAAATGTAGCATCCGACTCTTTTTTCACTTATCATCAAGAGAACCACTCTGAAAGAGACTTCCCTCAATGGGTGCATGCCATGAATTTAATGGCCAACCAGTTTCTAGATGAAGTCTCCCTAACCGAACAATCAAGCAGCTCTAGTATGAATATTGTTGATCAGTAATAAATTGCTCCACCAGAAAAAAACATCCATGTTGATATGGGATCCTGACATAGATATGCCTTTCGATGACCAGTTTGAAGTTCAAGAACCACCTGCAGAAGTCTTGGTTGTGAAAACASGAAGTAGGGGTCAACTTGTCTCAAACGATCTTACTACAAGAAAATTTACGGGAGGGGAACCATCTCTGGATCACTAGAAAGCAKCTTTTACTCCCCAAAGAAACTCTATAAACATCCATACACAAGAATATCCCAAGATGGATTACAACATAGTTGAAGATTTGAAGAAGTTGAAGGATAMTATATTAGTTATGGACATATGTAGAATCCCTCAACAAAAATACTTCATCTAACTCCCCAAAAGAACTGACCYAGGAAGAAATCTAACTCCCATAGATCTAGGAAATAAACCAACTGTGAACGCTTGCTATGAAAATAAGAAGGGAAAACCTTTTRTCCCACCTTTCCTTAAAAACATTCGAAGTCTTTAACAAAACCGCCATAACTATTTGGTCGATTAAAGAGCATCCTCTAATGTTATTCCCTTGTCTATTTGCAAAAAATTAAATGTCTTCCCTCTCAAAAGAGATAAAAATGTAATACAATTAGATAGAACCCAGGTGAAGGTCACGGGAGAACTCAAATATGTAATGATCAGAATAATGACACATCCTAAATTTGTGCAAGTGATTGACATCATTGTAGTAGATATCTTAGAAGCTTACGGGTTATTATTAAGCCGATATTGGTATGAAAAGTTAAACGGGTACTTCAGTACAGACTGGGAGCACCTTTGGCTATCATTGAAGGGACACAAAAATATGATTAGAATTGATAGGGAAAGATATCTGAAACGCACTATCACCGACCTAGAAACCCTAAATGAGCCCTCATCAATAGATTTCCCTATGCTAGGAAATTATTCATGTGATTCCTACTTCGGTAACGTTTCCCCTCCCTCATCTGACTTTCCTCTTACTCAAAACTCTAAAATTGTTTTTCAAGAGGAATTGTCGACGACGATGGAAGAAACTCTCTTCTTCCAAGAAACTGTGTTAGAAATCACAAAACTAACAGGAGGAAAAGAAGAAAGGAACAGGAAAAAGGAAGTTGACACCTTTTTCCCACAAATTTGGACCCTATATTTTGATAGATCTGAATCACAAGAAGGGTCAGGAGTAGGGTGCATCCTCATTAATTCTATCTTGCAAACTAGAGTTTGAATGCACAAACAACACTGTTGAGTATGAAGCTCTAGTACAAGGGCTAAAGAAGGCCATAGAATTAAATGTCAATGAATTGAAGGTTTTCAGAGACTCTGAAATCATTGTCCGACAAATAAGAAATACTATACATTGAAATTCCCCACACCTGAAGAATTACCAAAAAGAAGTTCACAAGCTAATAGAACATTTTAAGGCTTTCAACATTACAACAATCCCTAGAACGAAGAACATTCTTGTTGATTCTTTGGCCATTTCCGCTTCAAGGATATCACCTCTAGAGGATTATGAAACTTATCGGATCACTGTGGAACTTCTATATAAACCCTCGGTGCCCAACAATAATTCTAATTGGAAGGTTTTCGAGGGAGACAAACAAATTAAAAAATTTCTAACAAATCAAGACAATTTTAAAGACTTGGCCATTGATGATGAAGTATTCCATGAGAAATCATTGGAGACCAACCCTCATATAAATCAGTCGATTGACAAATCAAATTTTCACACGATACCGAAGGGAATAACTAATATAGAAAACCTTTTTGACCTAAAAGAAAGATTTAAGGGGTCAAAAGACATGAAAACCAGTAGTTCCTGTCCCATGCATGAAACCATTAATATCGGGACCCCAGAAAACCCAAAAAATGTAAACCTTGGTAAGGAGATATCTAAAGAGGAAATAAAGGCTTATCTTAAACTTTTTAGACAATATCAAGATGTCTTTGTGTGGTCCTACCGAGACCTGAAAACTTATGATACCCGTATCATTCAACACACTATCCCATTAAAACCTGAAGTGAAACCCTTCCAATAGAAGATCTGAAAGTATCACCCTTCCTTGAAAATTATCATGTGTCAATATTTAAAGAAACTATTAGATGCCAAGGTTATCTTCCAGGTTAGACACTCTGCGTGGGTAGCAAATTTGGTTCATGTAAGGAAAAAGTATGGGGAGACTCACCTATGCGTAGATATTAGAAACCTCAACAGAGCTTCAAAAAGGAAAACTACCCAGACCCACCAATGGAGCAACTCCTGCAGACTGTGTCTAGCTCTGAGATTTTCTCCTTACTGGACAGTTTCTCAGGGTACAACCAAGTTCTAGTTTTAGAGGAAGACCATTTAAAAACTACCCTCTGAAACAAGTGGGGAACTTTTTCTTATAAACGCATGCCCTTTGGGTTAATCAACACAGGAGAAAATTTCTAGAGGGCCATGGACATAGCATTTCGAGGGCTAATAAAAAAGTGTGTTGTAGTCTACTTGGATGGCGTAGCTGTGTATTCAAAGAATAGAGAAGACCACATCCAACATTTAACCCAATTTTTCAAAAGGTGTAGGAAATAGGACATATATTTAAACCCTAAGAAAACTATTTTTGGTGTTGAGGAAGGAAAGTTGTTAGGCCACATTATATCTCAAGCARTCATTTGCATAGATCCAGAAATGATAAAGGCTATAGCTCAACTTCCACTACCTCACAACAAGAAATATGTGCAATCGTTCTTCAGGAAAATCAATTTTGTAAGGAAATTCACACCTGATTTCRCAGAAACTATCAAACCCTTYAAAAAAATGATTCGTAAAGATGTTGAATTTAAGTGGGACGATGAAAGGAAGGAGGCCTTCAACAATATTAACACAACAATATCTCAAGCCCAGTGTTGTGAAGTCACGATTTCAACAAATATTTATTCCTCTATACTTTCTCCTCTGACCAATCATTAGCCGTAGTATTGACTCAGAAGGATGGTGACAACAATGAAGCCCCTATGTCATTCATGAGCATTAATATTCAAGGGGCTGAACTAAATTACCCTGCTATAGATAAGAAGGCTTATGCGGTATATAAGGTAGTAAAACACTTCAGATCTTACATCCTCAAGAACCACACCAAAGTAATCATGCCTCACCCTGTAGTCCAATCCCTATTTACTCATCAGGAGATGGGGGAAACAAGAGGAAACTAGATGACAGTGGTCCAAGAATTTGATCTAGATATAAAACCTGCTAAATTAGTTAAAGGACAAGGGTTATGCAAACTGGTAGTTGAATCTCATGACCAAGTAAATGAAGACCCCGGATGGGAGAATGAAATGGAATTATGGTGCGACGAAGCTTCATACATCTCCCCAAGGCAAGAGTCTTGGTATGAGAAATTGAATTATCTCCTCCACCATGGGACTTGCCCAGAAAACCTAAACCCTAGGGAAAGGAGGGCTCTCAGGTTAAAATCCACACATTATCACCTCATAAATTTGGTACTTTTCCGGGTCAATTACGATGGAGTAATTTTAAGATGTCTTGAATGCGAAGATAAAGACAAGGTTCTGAAAGAGATCCATGATGGTCCTACATGTGGACATTTTATCAAGGACACCACTACTCATAAGATACTAAGAGTTGGCTATTATTGGACCAGTTTGTTCAAGGACGCTCACACATACACTAGAAACTATAAAACTTGCCAACTAAGCACTAGGAGGGAGAAGAGAGAAACAGTTCCACTCCAACCGGTGACCATTTCTAGGCCTTTTGAGCAATAGGGGTTAGATATCATAGGGGAAATCACACCAAGTTCTTCAAAACAACATAAGTACATACATATTGCCACCAATTATTTCAAAAAATGGCCAGAAGCCATTCCTCTAACTCATGTAAACGAAAATGTGGTAATCCAATTCATAGAACAACAACTAATCACAATGTTCGGTGTCCCTTCTGTTTTTGTTTTTGATAATGTGGCTTAATTTTATTCCACCCTATTAACAAATTTTTCTCTAGACAAAGGAATTACAATCAAATACTCTGCAAATTATTATCCACGGGGAAACAGAGTGGCAGAATCAACTAATAAGAACTTAGTAAGAATATTAAAGAGAACGGTAGAAGACAATAAGAAGAACTGACATAATTCACTTCATAACACTTTGTGGTTCGATAGAGTCACACCGAAAGAATCTATAGGGAACTCCCCATACTTTCTAGTGTATGGGCAGGAAGCCATTCTCCCAAATGGGCTTTATCTTCCATCTCTTTGACTTGCCCAATACTGTAGAGGGTAGCCCTCATCAGTCATACAACAAAGAATTGACACCCTGCTCATGCTTGAATAAGAAAGGGAGAAATCCAAATCGAAGTTCATATCCCATCAACATATAGTTAAAAGATGGTTTGATAAGCATAAGTATAAAGAGAAGAGTTTCGAGATAGGAGACCTAGTTCTAAAGTGGGATAGAGAAAATGAGCCTAAAGGAAAACACTTTAAGTTTCAAAATCTATGGATCGACGCATTACAAGTGGC
>JASDQU010223751.1:0-17682 GCA_032191745.1 Picea mariana | reverse complement strand
ATTAATTAACTTTTTTTCCTCTAAAAAGTGATTAATTTTCCCTTATGGCTTCTCCAGCCACTGAAAGTCATTTTTCATCATCTTATCATTTAGATATTTTCCTCTCAATTCCAATGAGCTATTACACTAAGTTTTTTCTTCACATATTAGGCCCAAAATTTCATCCCTAGTCGATTTAATTAAAATATGCTCAATAATAACTCAAAATTACGAAAATCGTCGGAATGCAACGAAACCAAGGACAAGTTGTGTAGAATGGATCCTGATGATGAAATGTGATAAATAATGTAAGTTAGGCCCCATAAGAATCCTCAATACCTCATGGGCTCACTATCACCCCCAACCAGCTACTTTGACAGGCATCCCAAATTGTAACATAAGTGAATCCAAAAATGGGGACATTACAGTCCTCCATGCTCGAATATTGCTTATCCTCAAGCAATAACTAAATCAAATTGTGTATGATCTCAGGGTCCCATATCCACCTATGTGACAAGAACTAATCTCCCCTCAAAACATAGTCCCACAAAGTGCTCGCCACATAGGCCCCCAGAATGCTCCAGATGAGTAGAGTGATCTTGTGCAGTAAATCCTCAGTCAACTCCTTAGGCAATATCTTTCTTGAATATCAACTCCATAAACCACTGGACTACCAAACACTCTAATCCATGGATCCAAAATCAAGATGTGAACTACAGTGCCCTTTAAAGTATAGTCATGTGAGACATAAACACCAAGAGTCTCCTGAAGACCCCCAACCAATGAAACAAGTAAATACAATATCTGTCCATCAAGGAGTCTCTAACCTAAACCAACCTCCAAACTACCACCTCCGGTAGTGTCCATATCTCCTATTATCATAGAATATGATATACTCATGTACCTAAACCTCAACTAATAAAACCCATCATGCCACATAGTGTCCTCATCTCCCTCTGCGCTCAAATTCCCCCAACAATGGAAGGAACCAATCATGAATGCCCCTTAAACTCCCATGCACTCTAGAAGAGAACCAAACCCTACATCACATAAATCTAATGGTGCCACACCATGTATCTCGGTTCCTAATGCACTTAAACCTCCAACCAAAGGGTACTAATAGCTATGTTGTCTTGTCCATGATCACTAAACTCGACCTCCTTGCCAACCCATACTACTTCCTGTTGTGTCCCATACTATGGTAATATCCCTATGATGTCAACCATACTATATAGCTCTAGTACATACTCTCCCAAATCTTCCCCGAAATGAGGGTGGTGAAGGAATCATGCCCTGACTCGTGATGCTGACATACCAAGCATGACCTCATGTGCCTCATGACATCATCCTTGAGATCCTCCCAGGAGAATATTTCTTTGATCTGCTGACGATTCTTGAAATGGCCAAGATATCCAACCATAGGTACATCATGTACATTCTTCAAGATATCTAACACTGCCTGCTACAACCATTGATCTAGGTGGATATTGATGGCCACCCACCTATTCCACGAGCTCAAAAAACAGTTTTCCATCTTGGCAGTTTTTTGGGTTCCAAACTTCTGGGGCCATTTTGAGGCCCTAAACAATGTTTTTTGGGGATTTGGGGCCCAGGTGATCTCCAAAGGCACTAACTTGAGCCAGTCGAAATTCATTCTTCTCGGTTAGACCTTTCCAACGGTGTATCGATCGCCCCAAACAAAGATCGCATGCAAAAGTTATGCCCCTGGGAAGTTGACGTATCAACTACCCCCATCGGGGCCCGCAAACCTTTTGGTTTTTCATCTTTCGGGGTTAGGGTTTTGGATTTTACTTATGTGAAAAAGGCCTTTGGAGCCTCATTGTAACTGTTATCACACTAAATTGCCTTGGTTCTTTTAGTTTGTTTTAATCCTTTTTTAAAGCCTTAGATTTAAATTTTTTTAAAGTTTCATCCCTTTAAAGTTTATGTTTGGTAGGACCCCTTAGATGATTAAATTTTTGAGTCATAGCTCTAGTTTGATCCTCAAATTGATTTTTGGTCTTAAGAACCATTTTAGCTCATGACTTGTTTTTTGGTCCCCTTCTTGACTTGTCCCTAGGTCGATCCCTCCCATGACTAGACTGATGTGACACACCTTTCTCCTCACTCATGACCTCGTCGGCATGCCTCACTGTCCTTGCTTACCTGTCCAATCATTTTTTGAATTGGAACGCTGCCCACTCATCAGGAAGTTCTGTAGTGCCTTTCCCATTCATCATACTTCCACCACGAGTCATGATTTCTACGACTGATGTCATGTTCCTTGTTTTCGGTGCCATAAGTCAGTTAAAGGATGCCTTCAAGATCTTACATTTACGAGCCCTGGTAACGGTTTCTAATTTTGAAAAACTCAACAGTGATGCGCTGCGCAAATTCACAAGTTCTGATCAATCGATAGTAAGGCAACCAAATTTGAGAGTGAAGAAGATTCGAGGGATGAAGTTTTCACAATTTCATCCTGAGATTTCGCTGAAGATTCCAATAGATGTATACTCCACAGGTATCCTGTGTTTCCTCCTCTGCATATTAATTTTCACAAGAAATTTGCGCTCGATTTTTGGTTTGTCGAGCTTGCACAGTTGTAATGGATTCATCTTTGCATGATAGCCTTATCTTCTATCTTGTTTAGGCCTGTAAACTTCATTGCCTATATCTAGGTTTGATTATTGTTGTCTGCCTTAGCCATTGAAATTGCAAGCTCTTAAATAGCCTATCCTCTGTGTATCCGTTGCGCTACCTAGAGGTGTTGCTTAAACCCTCTCTGCCTCCCCTACTTCCTTTCATCTTGAGAGTTAAGCGTGTTTTCCCATTTTCAAAAGGCAAGTTACAGGAGTACCCTCATTGTTTAAACCTTCTGTGCATGTACAAATCTAAGGGTGTCATTCCCACAATCAAAACTTGGCTTACCAGCACCAGTCTGTTTAAAAGGGTCGGCCTTGTACATTTGAAGCCTGATTTAAAGTCTTCCTAGTTATTACTATCCTATAAGCCTCTAAAAGATCTCATTCTAAGCCATGGAGACTCCTCAATCGAGGAAGACACACAAAGGTGGCAAGGTGGTTAGGACAAAACCTTTGGACATGCATCTTTTTGATACATAACCCATGGCAATGGAGGTCTTTCAAAGAGTAGGATGCCTCTCTTTCTACCAGAACATGCAGAGAGGCCATCCAGAGGTAAAAAAATAGTTTGCATCACACTTTGATGGCATGAGAACCAAGGTTGGGGATTTGGAATTTGAGGTGACTGAAGCCTCTATCTTAGCTGCAACAGAAATCCCCATTACAGGTGAAAAATCGTTCAAAGCCATGTCTTTGAGTTCAACCTATGCTAAAGATCTCTTTAAAACTAAACATCAAGCCAATGATTTATCTAAAATTGTGCCAAGGGGTCAATTGATTGAACAATTTGACAAAATTTTGAAGGTCATCCAGAGATATTTTACATGTGAAGGGAGATTTAACACATTGTACCAGTACCACATAAGAATTTTGCTACATTTTACTGATAAAGTTGAGATAAATATTCCCTATTACTTGTTGAGGATCATAGGTAAGATGTCAGATAGGATTCAATCCAAATCTAAGGATGTGGATTCTAGCCTTTTCCACTTTGGATTGATCAGAATGCTAGTCTATGAGGAATTGGGTAAGAAAGATATTTCATGGGAGCATTTTGTGGTTACTTCTCATTTCAAGTTGGATTTATCATCAACTCCTCAATCACATAATGCAAGTCCTTTATCACCCACAAGTGTTATTAAAGCAGGGACCAGTAGGAAGAGAAAGGGCAGAGCCCCTGTTCAGGTTTCTGAGGTCAGTAAGTAGGTCATAGGAGCTAATGAGGAAGCTTGTCCTTCCCCACAAAGAGATTTTTCACCACCTCCTCCACCTGGGTTAGAAGAGGTTCCTTCTTCTACTAAATCTACATCCAAGAAAGGGAAGAAGATACTCTTCCCCTCTTCTCCTCCAACAGTCGAAATCAAGGGTTAAAGACCTTTCACAAGGTCATCAATTCCTAATGAGGTTTTCAAAGAGAAGTCTTTACCAGAAAACCCTATTCAAAAGAAGAAGTGTAAAGGCATTGAAAATCCTATGGAGGAGAAACAAGAAGCCCCTGTACAGAAAGGAAAGAGTAAAGGTACTAAAAGACCTTTGGAGAGGAAATATGAAACCTCTGTGAAATACTTTGAAAATCCCGTGGAAAGAAAAGAAGAAACCCCTGTGTAGAGGAAGAAAGGTAAAAGCAAATCCACCAAAAAACCTGATGAGGTAGACAAGACACTTCCCATGCAGGTGGAAGAAGAGACTGAGAAAAATCCCATTGAGACTGTGCATGCCACTGCTCCTTTTGATAGTCAGGCCTTCAAAAGACTTATCAGGCAAATTAGGGATGCAAGAAAGGAGGTGGCTCAATTGAAAAGGGAAGCCATGTCTGACAGGGCCAAGATGACAGAGCTTATGGATGGCTACAGTCACACCCTTGACTTGGCAAGGTTTGCAGCAAGAAGGGCCCAACCCCTTCATAGACAACTAAAGAATCTTTACAGACAGAACAAAGGCTTTTAGTCTCAGAACAGGAAGCTAAAGGTAGAGCTGCAACACTTTCAAGATGAGGTAACCCAAAGAAATTTACAGGTATTGGTTGAAGCTGCCATTGAGAATGAAAAACCAACAGTTAAGGAGAGCACAACCACACTGAAAAATCCTATCATTGCTAAGAAGAAGAAGTTTGTTGTGCCAAATGAAGAGCCTCTTTCTACCAGAAAGAGTGTGAGGTTAAGTGTCAAGGTGAAAAAATAGCCGATAAAAGGTAAGCCCCGTTTTCAAGGATGGTTCCTTTTTGGGAGGGTTAACTGATATTCAAATATTACCTCTGCCATCTATACATGCTTCTAAGCATTTAAATATCAGAGTTTTTGGTTTTTTCTAAGTGCTAACTCCCTCAATGGTAAAATGCACTACCTACCTTATTGCCAAGACACCTAAGTACAATGGGTTTGACATTATGAAAGACTACCAATTGCTCTACACACATTCAAGATTGAAAGCACTGCATTTTTGACAATACTACCTAAACCTGCACACAGACGCAGCATAAGTGTTGCTACCCATAAGCGCTACCTAATATCTGGCAGAGAATAAGATTGTACACAGATGCAACACAGTGGTGCTACGTAAAGGCGCTACCTAATATTTGGCAGAGAACAGAGTTTGCATACAGGCGTAGCACATTGGCACTACGTAAAGGCGTTACCTAATATTTCACAAAGAACAAAGGTTTTCACACATACACAACACAGTGGCGCTAACTAAATGCGCTACCTTTTTTACTTGTCTAGTTGTGAAATACGCTACTCAAGCTGCTACCTAAAGAAGCTACCAGCAGACACCATGGATCTAGGAAGGTCAGGCCAACAACTTTTGGATGGATGATGATGGAGAAAATTGTAGAAGCAATAGCTGGCATTATGAGGACAACTACATGCTCCTAAAAGACACATGACAAAACAAGAGTTTCACAACAAAAGAGAATAAAATCAGTTTGAAGCTTGGTTTGATTAGTCACCAACATTTTCCTATTTTATAGCATAGGTTGTTAAATAAGTTGTTATATCAAATAAATGTTTAGAGATTTACAAGGGAAGGAGGCCAACTCATACCTCCAGTTGTTGCCTCCCTTTTTTTATAAATAGATAGATCAATTGCTTTAGCAGGTTCGGATGGTTGAGCAAGGCTCCCTTAGACTGTAATATTTTGATGAAGTGACTGTGATCTAGCTATGTACTGGACTTAAGAATTTTTTACTAATATAAATTAGCTTCTCTTTCAGCTTATTTTCTTTCTGATGCTAAATGTTCATGCCTTGAAAGATTTACATGAATGATTGTGGTGATGTTATGGTGGATGTTTGATCATTATATTATCATGATGTTTATTTAGCTTCCGTAGTTTCTGAGTTCAAGAAGATCTTGTGTTAAGAAAATTTCTTCATTAGGCCATTGTACACTTGATGTTTACAATAGCCCTTACATTCCTCTCATTCAAGTCTTCCAGCTATTCATACTTACTCCCAAATTACTAATTGAAGTTAGCCAATACCTTGATTGCTGGTGCATGCTAGCCCTGTTTTATGAGTTGGAACATTATCATTTTGAGTCCTTTTCCATTTGACCCTACAAAACACTCTTACATTCACATATAAACCTGATGGGTACTGGGCTTTCCTTCCATGCAATCTAAAGGTGATTCCTAGTGCTAACATTCTTAGCACCATTTTCGAGGAACGATTTGAAGACATTTTCCCTGGGATTGAACGACACAGTATACTAGTTCATTAGAACTCAATATCTTGAAGATTGTAGCTTGCACCTGGCGACTCCATTGTTTCAGCTCTGGCACCTAAAGGTAGACATACGAGATCAAATCCACAACTACCTTTGGTTCCAACTGAGGCTGACCCAGAGAAAATACTCAAGAAGGAAAAAGATTCTCTGAAAAGATTTTCTGTTGCTACAAGTTCTTCCGGTCAGTTGCCTGATTCCACTCTTGATACTCTAGTTGTTTTATCAAGTAATATTTCTTTACCTTCTGCTGAAGTATCTAAGAAACTTGATTTTAAAGAGTTTCCTGTTGAATACTCTTCCTTTGAAACTGAATTAAAAGAAGAAAAAATTGACATTTTCTCCTCCCCTGATATTGAAAAGTGTTTCAGTCTTGATAGTTTTTAAGATTTCCCTACTTTAGGCTTAGCTACACCTCTTTCTGTTAAAACTTTTGTTTCCAAAGAAGTGGAAATTCCATCCCCTTTTCAGACCTTACCATCTTCTTCCAAGACTCAGCCCTTTGTTGTGAAAACTGAAACCCCCCCTTCATACTTTCATTCCTCTCCTAATCTGCACACAGTCAAGCCTCCTTCTCCTTCTTGTTCACCAAGAATCCAAAATCAAATGGCAGTTGTTAAACCCCCTGCAAATAGGATGGATTCCATAGTGGCTGCAAGATACGCTCCTCTAGTCTTACCCTAGCCAGTGAATACTCTCCCTCCTGGAGATTATTTGAAATACATGCCCAAATTTACTGGAGAAGAAGATATAACAACTAAGGAACATCTTGTTGCTTTCTATAGCTATGAAGATAACCAAAATATTGAAAATGAGGATGTGTGGATGAGGGTTTTCATCCAAATCCTTTTTGGTGAGGCTAGGAAGTGGTTTAGGGGTCTAGCCCCTGGATCCATTACTGGTATTGAAGCATTGGATGAAGCCTTCTTAAGGCACTGGGGGGACAAAAAGGTTTTTTTGTACTACATCACCGAATTCGGATCCCTAAAAAGGAAAGAAGGAGAGTCTGTCTCTGACTTTTCTAAAAGATTCAATAAAATGTACAACAAGATCCCTGATGAGATAAAATCCACTGAAACCTATGCAAAAATCGCTTATGCCAGTGCATTTGACCCTGAGTTCTGCCTCCTATTGAGAGAAAGAAGGTCACCTTCCTTAGTTCATATGCAAGATGCTGCCTTAGAGGTAGAATCCAATATAGTGGCATCATATACGCTCAGGGGTAAATCTGATAGGGATAGGAGAAAAAACAAAGCTGAAGCTTCAACTTATGATTCCTCTGTTGTCCATTCTCAAGTAGATGAGTTGACCAAATTAGTAAAATATCTTTCTACTGAGATTGAGAAGTTAAAATCAAAAGGGAAACAGACATATAGAAATGCTCAAAACACTGATAACAAAGGTAACTACAGGAGACCAAATAATGCTCCCCAAATTTTTCCCAGAGATCCCAGAAATAGAGAGAGAGATGATCAGGGGATACAAGCTCCTTTGCAAAATAATTTGGTTGATGATGAAGAAGAAGAGGAGGTATAAGATGATCCTGAGATTCATTGCTTAGGTCACACATCCCCATCCCCACACTTGACTCAATTCTCTTATGAGAAATCTTTAATGGATATTCAAATTAATGAGTTAAGTAAGGGAGAGAAATCAAAAGAAAATATTAGTAGATATAATCTGAGATATAAGAAGAATGAAGAAAAAATTGATGCCCCTAATCAGCTTGCTCAAAAAGAAGATTCTTCCAAGGCTGTGACAGTGATCATAAAGGAAAAAGACTCTCAAATCCCACAAGTTCTAATCAGAAATACTTTCCTTGAAACCAAAGAAATCTTGAAACCTTCTTCTTCCTTCAGTTTTGAGAATGAGATCCAGAAAATAAATATCCTTGTACCTTTTCTAGAATTGATAAAAAATGAGGAATTTAAAAAATATTTATCCAAAATGCTACAACCTGAATCATCTCCAAATGCCACTGACTCAATAAATCTGCAAGATGAAAAACTAGCAGTGATTTTAGGTCCTTTGATAGAAGACAGAGATGACTCATCCCCACCTTTCTATACTTCACTGAATATACATGATAAAGTGCTACACAATTGTCTTATGGATTCAGGGGCATCCCACAATCTTATGCCGAAATCTGTTATGGATGAACTTGGGTTAGAAATCACAAAGACTTATCATGACTTATATTCTTTTGACTCCAGAAAATTCAAGTGTCTTGGAGTCATTAAGGATATGGTGGTGACCTTATTTCAGTTGCCCATGAAGAGTATACTTATGGATATCATAGTTGTTGATGTTCCCCCTAAGTTTGGCATGCTCTTGTCAAGATCCTAGATAAAAAGAATTGGGGGAACCTTGCAGATGGATCTCTCTTATGCTACTATTCCCGTTTTTGGAGGAGAGCATAGAAGACTTTACAGGGAAGTTGAATTGGCTTACATCATTAGTGATGAAGCAAACCCCACAAATCACCCTGTTTATGTTTTTGATACAGATTTGGGATCTAGCATTTTGCAGCTCATCGATGCTCCTGAAGCCCCTCTAGAAATTAGAAAACAATCCATTACCTTTTCTGAGGATCCTTTTCTAACCACTTATGTCTGGAAAATGTTCTTTGATGGAGCCTCTTCCAAGGAAGGTGCTGGTGTTGGGGAGGTCTTTGTCTCACCAACTCAAGAAACTATATCTTTGTCATACAAACTAGAAGTTGAGACTACTAATAATGTGGCAGAGTATGAGGCTCTTGTCTTGGGATTGAGGGCAGCTAAAGACATGGGGATAGAAGAGTTATCAATATTTGGGGATGTTGAATTGATATTCCATCAAATTAAAAATCTTTATCAAACAAAGCACCCTAGGCTTAGATCTTACAGAAATGAAGTATGGGATTTGGTGGACAGTTTTTTCTCTGCTTTTAACATATCATTCATATCTAGAGAAGATAATACCATGGCTGATTCTTTGGTTGTATTAGCAAGCAACTTCATAATTCCTATGCCACCCAAGATCAAGTATGATGTAGAGGTCAAGTACAGGCCTTCTATACCGGACATTGTAAAATATTGGAAGGTGTTCGAAGATGATTTAGAACTTAAAAATTTCCTTGAGATTGTTGATGAGTTTTATGCATTACACATTGATCAGGATCATGATTCAGAAATTACTCCTCGTGCTGATGTTTTCCTTAATAAAATTGCTAATCATCATATTGTGCAGCTACCTACCAATCATATTCCAAAAGGACTAGTTCCTTTGGAAAGATTATTTGACGACAATGATGTGGCAGTGAAAGGGAAGGTATCTATTGATGATGTTGATATAAATGAGTGCAATTTGGGCACTGAAAAATATCTGAAATACGTCAAATTGTCTAACATCCTATCCGAAGAGAAGAGGGCAGAATATACTAAGTTTTTGAAGGAATTTGCTGATGTATTCTCTTGGACTTATGAAGATCTTAGAACTTATGACACAAGCATTATAGAGCACATAATTCCATTAAAAGAAGACACCAAACCCTTCAAGAAAAAGTTGAGGCAAATCAATCCTATGTTGTTGCCTATCATGGAGAAAGAGATAAAAAATCTTTTAGATGAAAAAATTATCATTCCTTTGAGGTATTCTGAATGGGTGGCCAATTTGGTCCCAGTAAGAAAAAAGAATGGAGAAATCAGACTTTGTGTTGATTTCCGAAATCTGAACAGAAGCTCAAAAAAGGATAATTACCCTTTACCCAAGATGGAGCACATATTACAGAAGGTAATAGGAGCATCCAGGATGTCTATGGTTGATGGATTTTCCAGATACAATTAGGTCTCTATTTTGCCAGAAGACAGGGAGAAGACAACCTTTACCACTCCTTGGGGTACATTTATGTACGCCAAGATGCCCTTTGGTTTGATGAATGCAGGGGAAACTTTTCAATGAGCTACGGACATAGGATTTATTGGGGAGAAGGATAAGTTTGTTGTTATCTATTTAGATGACATAACAATATACTCTTAGTCTGATAAAGAACACTTTGATCACTTAAGAAAGGTTTTCTTGAAATGCAGAAAATTTGGCCTCTCCTTGAATCCAAAAAAATCATTGTTTGCCATGAAGGAAGGAAAATTATTGGGACATATTGTCTCAGCTGGAGGGGTAAGGATTGAGTCTAGCAGGGTTGAAGTTATACAAACATTGTCACTTCCTAGATCCAAAAAAGAGGTTCAATATTTTCTGGGAAAAAATAATTTTTTGAGAAGATTTGTGTCAAATTTTGTTGGGTTGGTTAAGCATATCACAACCATGCTCAGGAAGGATAGTGAAATTAAATGGATTGTTGAGTCCCGTGATTCTTTTGATCAGATAAATAAAGCCTTGACTGAAGCCCCTGGTTCATGTCAGCCCAGATTGCTCCAAGGACTTTCTTATTTTTTCTTTTGCCTCGTTTGATATAGTAGCAACAGTCCTATTGCAGAAGAACGTTGAAGGCTTAGAGCAGCCCATTGTTTTTTTCAGCAGAGCATTGAGAGATGCAGAATTAAAATATGACATCATGGATAAGAAATCCTATGCATTGGTTAAATCTCTTAAGTCCTTCGGAGTTTATGTCCTGCATTCAAGAGTTATTGCCTATGTCCCATCAACTGTTGTAAAAGAAATTCTTATTCGACTTGATATAGATGGAAAAAGGAGAAAGTGGATCGCTAAATTACTTGAATTTGATCTGGAGATTCAGACTACCAAATTGGTTAAAGGACATGGTTTATCCAAGCTCTTGGCTGAATCAAATATCTCAGCACTAGGGGTGAATTTCATCCACTCATGTTTAGAAAATTAGCAGGCTAAAATAGATGATAAAAGTTCTCAAATCATCTATGCACTGGCAAATTGCAGCTGGTACAAGGACATTATATTTTTTCTGCAAAATTTACAGCCTCCAAGTGGTACGGAAAAGAACAAGGTGAGAGCCTTAAAACTCAAATCAATAAAATATTGCCTTGTTGATCAAGTTTTGTATTGGAAGGATCCACTAGGACTGCTTTTGAGATGCTTAGACCCCCAAGAGGCCCAAAATATTATGTTTGATTTCCACGACAGTTTATGTGGGGAACATCATTATTGGAGAACCATGGCATACAATATCCTCAGGGCTAGGTACTTATGGCCCAGTTTATTCACTAATGTTTGTGCTAAGATCAGAGCCTGTGCTAAGTGTCAGAAGTTCTCCGGAAAGAAGCAACTTAAGTCTTTGTCATTAAATCCTGTGGCAACTTCAAGACGCTTCCAGTAGTGGGGCCTGGATTTTATCGAGGAAATTCATGCCACTTCCAGTGGTCAACATAGATGGATCTTGACTGCTACAGATTACTTTACTAAATGGATTGAAGTTATTCCTACAAGGAATGCTTCCCACAAAGTGATCATTGGTTTCCTTGAAGACATTATGGCAAGGTTTGGGTGTCCTGACAGAATCATCACTGATAATGCTGCATCTTTCAAGGTTGAACCATTGATTCTGTTCTGTGAACAGTTTGGGATCACTTTGATTCATTCTACCCCTTACTACCCTCAGGGAAACGGGCTTGCATAATACTCGAACAAAAGCATTATAAAGATGATTAAAAAGCTGTTAGAGGATAACAAAAAGGCATGGGGTTCAAAACTCAAATTTTCTCTATGGGCTGATAGAGTGACGGTAAAAAGGTCCTTGAGACTTTCCCCTTTCCAGTTGGTGTATGGAGTTGAAGCCATTTTTCCTTCTTAGCTTGCTTTACTTGTGGAAAAATTCTTCCAAGATTATCAAGGGGAACCTGATCATATGATCAGAAGGATTCAACAGTTGGTTGAAGTGCAATAGACCCAGGAGCAGCTTGTAGACAAAGCATATGACCATCAACTGAATATCAAGCATGCTTTCGACAAAAAGGTGAACAAAGAGGATTTTCAATTGGGCGATCTGGTGCTCAAGTGGGATGCATCGAGGCAAGATAAAGGCAAGTACAGTAAATTTGAAGCTTTATGGATTGGTCCTTTCAAAATCTCTGAGGTATTCTCTAATAGCACTTTCAAGTTGTAGAATATGGAGAATGAAGAGATTTTTGGTGGCCCTGTCAATGGGCATTTCCTGAAAAAGTACTTTGCTTGAGCCTTGAGTGGCTCTTCATGTCATTGTAAATATCATTTTCTTTTTATTTTTGTTTCAATAATTGACCCCATAGCCCTAGGATAAGGCACTAAATCTACTCATTCTTGGCAGCTCGCAGGGGGCATGCCATCCCCTATGGAGCCAATGTTATCACACTAAATTGCCTTGGGTCTTTTAGTTTGGTTTAATCATTTTTTAAAGCCTTAGATTCTAATTTTTTTAAAGTTTCATCCCTTTAAATTTTATGTTTGGTAGGACCCCTTAGATGATTAAAGTTTTGATTCATAACTCTAGTTTGATCCTCAAATTGATTTTTGGTCTTAAGAACCATTTTAGCTCATGACTTGTTTTTTGGTTCCCTTCATGAATTGTCCCTAGATCGATCTCTCCCGTAACTAGACTAATGTGACACACTTTTTTCCTCACTCATTATCTCGTAGGCATGCCTCATTGTCCTTGCTTACCTGTCCAATCATTTTTTGAATTGGAACGCTTCCCACTCATCAGGCAGTTCCATAGCACCTTTCCTGTTCATCATACTTCCACCACGAGTCATGATTTCCCCGAATGATGTCATGTTCCTTGTTTTTAGTGCCAGAAGTCAGTTAAACGATGCCTTCAAGATCTTACATTTACGAGCCTTGGTAACGGTTTCTAATTTTGAAAAACTAAATAGTGATGCGCTACGCAAATTCACAAGTTCTAATCAGTTGACAACAAGGCAACCAAATTTGAGGGTGAAGAAGATTTGAGGGCCGAAGTTTTCATAATTTCATCTTGATATTTCGCTGAAGATTCCAACAGGTGTCTACTCCATAGGTATCCCGTGTTGCCTCCTCTGTATATTAATTTTCACAAGAAATTTACACTCAGGTTTTGGTTTGCCGAGCTTGCACAGTTGTAAGGGACTCGTCTTTGCATGATACCCTTGTCTTCTATCTTGTTCAAGCCTGTAAACTTCATTGCCTATATCCAAGTTTGATTATTGTTGTCTTCCTTAGCCATTGAAATTACAAGCTCTTAAATAGCCTATCCTCTGTGTATGCATTGCACAACCCAAAGGCTTTGCTTAAACCCTCTCTGCCTCCCCTACTTCCTTTTATATTGAGAGTTAAGCATGTTTTCCCAGTTTCAAAAGGCAAGTTATATGAGTACCCTCATTGTTTAAACCTTCAGTGCATGTACAAATCTAAGGGTGTCATTCCCACAGTCAAAACTTGGCTTACCAACACCATTCTATTTAAAAGGGTCAGCCTTGTACATTTGAAGCCTGATTTAAATTCTTCCTGGTTATTACTATCCTATAATCCTCTAAAATCTCTCAATCTAAGCCATGGATACTCCTCAATCGAGGAAGACACACAAAGGTGGCAAGGTGGTTAGGATAGAACCTGTGGACATGCATCTTTTTTATACAAAACACATGGCAAGGGAGGTCTTTCAAAGAGTAGGATGCCTCTCTTTCTGCTAGAACATGTAGAGAGGCCATCTAGAGGTAACAAAATATTTTGCATCACACTTTGATGGAAGGAGAACCAAGGTTAGGGATTTGGAATTTGAGGTGACTGAAGCCTCTATCTCAGCTGCAACAAGAATCCCCATTACAGGTGAAAAATGGTTCAAAGCCACGTTTTTGAGTTCATCCTATGCTAAAGATATCTTTAAACCTGAACATCAAGCCAATGATTTATCTAAAAGTGTGCCAAGGGGTCAATTGATTGAACAGTTTGACATAATTTTAAAGATCACCCAGAGATATTTTACATGTGAAGGGAGATTTAACACATTGTACCAGTACCACATAAGACTTTTCTACATTTTACTAGTAAAGTTGAGATGAATATTCCCTATTACTTGTTGAGGAGCATAGGTAAGATGTCAGATAGGATTCAATACAAATCTAAGGATGTGGATTCTATCCTTTTCCACTATGGATTGATCAGAATGCTAGTCTCTGAGGAATTGGGTAAGAAAGAGATTTCATGGGAGAATTTTTTGGTTACTTCTCATTTCAAGTTGGATTTAGCATCAACTCCTCAATCATAGATTGCAAGTCCTTTATCACCCACCAATGTTATTAAAGAAGGGACCAGTAGGAAGAGAAAGAGCAGAGCCCCTGTTTAGGTTTCAAAGGTTAGCAAGAAGGTCACAGGAGCTGAGGAGGAAGCTTGTCCTTCCCCACAAAGAGATTTTTCACCACCTCCTCCACCAGGGTTAGAAGAGGTTCATTCTTCTACTAAATCTACATACAAGAAAGGGAAGAAGCTACTCTTCCCCTCTTCTCCTCCAGGAGTCGAAATCAAGTGTAAAAGACCTTTCACAAGGTCATCAATTCCTAAGGAGGTTTTCAAAGAGAAGTCTTTACCAGAAACCCCTATTCAAAAGAAGAAGTGTAAAGGCATTGAAAATCATGTGGAGGAGAAATAAGAAGCCCCTGTACAGAAAGGAAAGGGTAAAGGTACTAAAAGAAATTTGGAGAGGAAAGATGAAACCTCTATGAAAGACTTTGAAAAGCCCGTGGAAAGAAAAGAAGAAACCCCTGTGCAGAGGAAGAAAGGTAAAAGCAAAGCCCCCAAGAAACCTGATGAGGTAGATAAGACACTTCCCATGCAGGTGGAAGAAGAGACTGAGAAAACTCCCATTGAGACTATGCATGTCACTGCTCCTCCTGATAGTCAGACCTTAAAAAGACTTATTAGGCAATTTAGGGATGCAAGAAAGGAGGTGGCTCAATTGAAAAAGGAAGCCATGTCTGACAGGGCCAAGATGACAGAGCTGATGGATGGCTACAGTCACACCCTTGAATTGGAAAGGTTTGCATCAAGAAGGGCCTAGCACCTTCATAGACAGCTAACGAATATTTACAGGAAAAATAGAGGCTTTCAGTCTCAGAATAGGAAGCTAAAGGCAGAGCTGCAGCACTTTCAAGATGAGGTAGCCCAAAGAAATTTACAAGTATTGGTTGAAGCTTCCATTGAGAATGACAAACCAACAGTTAAGGAGAGCACAACCACACTGAAAAATCCTGTCATTGCTAAGAAGAAGAAGTTTGTTGTGCCAAATGAAGAGACTCTTTCTACCAGAAAGAGTGTGAGGTTAAGTGTCAAGGTGACAAAATAGCTAGTGAAAGGTAAGCCCCATTTTTGAGGATGGTTCCTTTTTGGGAGGGTTAACTAATATTCAAATATTACCTATACCATCTATACAGGCTTCTAAGCATTTAACTATTAGAGTTTTGGGTTTTTGCTAAGTGCTAACTCCCTCAATGGTAAAATTCACTACATACCTTATTTCCAAAACACCTAAGTACAATGGGTTTGACATTATGAAAGACTACCAATTGCTCTACACACATTCAATATTGAAGGCGTTGCGTTTTTGACAATGCTACCTAAACCTGCACACAGATGCAGCATAAGTGACGCTACCCACAAGCACTACCTAATATCTGGCAGAGAATAAGCTTGTACACAGACGCAGCACAGTGGTGCTACGTAAAGGTGTTACCTAATATTTGGCAAAGAACAGAGTCTGCATACAGGCGTAGCAAAGTGGTGCTACATAAAGGTGCTACCTAATATTTCACAGAGAACAAAGGTTTGCACACATACGCAGCACAGTGGCCCTACCTAAATGTGCTACCTTTTTTGCTTGTCCAATTTTGAAATACGCTACACAGGCTACTACCTAAAGAAGCTACCAACAGACACCAGGGATCCAGGAAGGTTAGGCCAACAATTTTTGGATGGATGATGATGGAGAAAATTGCAGAAGCAGCTGCTGGCATTATGAGGACAACTACATGCTCCTAAAAGACACATGGAAAAACATGAGTTGCGCAACAAAAGAGAATAAAATCAGTTTGAAGCTTGGTTGGATTAGTCACCAACATTTTCCTGTTTTATAGCATATGTTATTAAATAAGTTGTTATATCAAATAAATGTTTAGAGATTTTCAAGGGAAGGAGGCTCGCTCGTGCCTCCAGCTGTTGCTTCCCTTTTGTTATAAATAGATAGATCAATTGCTTTAGCAGGTTCGGATGGTTGAGAAAGGCTCCCTTAGACTATAACATTTTGATGAAGTGACTGTGATCTAGCTATGTACTGGACTTAAGACTTTTTGACTAATAGAAATCAACTTCTCTTTTAGCTTATTTGCTTTCTGATGCTAAATGTTCATGCCTTGAAAGATTCACATGAATGATTGTGGTGATGTTATGGTGGATGTTTGATCATTATATTATCATGATGTTTAATTAGATTCCTTAGTTTCTGAGTTCAAGAAGATCTTGTGTTAAGAAAATTTCTTCATTAGGTTGTTGTACACTTGATGTTTACAATAGCCCTTACATTACTCTCATTCAAGTCTTCCCTATATTCATACTTACTCCCAAATTACTAATTGAAGTTAACCAAGAACTTGATTGTTGGTGCATGCTAGCCCTGTTTTCTGAGTTGGAACATTATCATTTTGATTCCTTTTCCATTTGACCCTACAAAACACTCTTACATTCACATATAAACCTGATGGGTACTGGGCTTGCCTTCCATGCAATCTGAAGGTGATTCCTAGTGCTAACAGTAACAATAATCTTCTCACGGATGCGAGTATCTATCACATCTCTTATCAGAGATAAGTAACCACCATTCTAGAGAGTCTTTCACTCTGTATTTTACAGTCTTTGTACATTTTCGCTCATTAATAGAAAATTGTGTATTACTGTATATCTATGTCTATGGTTGCATCTCTGATACATTTTTGTTATATTATTGGATATCCATGATATATCTGTACATTTATTTATTATATCTTCTCTCTCATTTCGTGCCGAAAATAATCCAGATCAACCATACATCTTGCCAACTGACCTCATAGTCCTCATCAGAAGCATTTGTCCTACTCTTATCCCCATATTCATCCTATTGAGACTCTGAACCTATATCCATCTCTAGAATATCCTTTGTCCCATGGATGAGGATTCTCTCCAGCACACCCAAGGCCTCATCTAACTGTCTCGGGTGAACCTCCCCTATTTGGCTGCATGTAAGGGACTATTCCCTGTCAAGAGGTCTCTGTCTAATGACTCTTTATGTCCCATGCAACTGGCTATCTCCCTTAATCTTGTTGTATCTAATGAAAGTATTGGAGAAGGATAACAGAAATACATGAAACTATGTATAGGACTGGGAAGTA
>JASDQU010223750.1:0-17614 GCA_032191745.1 Picea mariana | reverse complement strand
TGGAAAGCTTGATATTTTTTCCCATTTTAGATCAATTAAAAAGTGGAAGTACTACTCACCAAAATATTTTATATACATGTGTATAGAGAATTCAACACCACAACAGATCCACTACCCAAAGAGGGCCTCGAGGTTGCACAAGGGTCCTAGGAATTATATAAGTATCCTATTATGATTTTTTCAGCGTATTTTTATGTGAAAGGATTAGGGAAAAGGGTTATCGTGCATGTCATGTTGTGGTGACCAATTAGAGGAAAGGCATTCAAAAGATTTGAACAAAATGGTCTATAAAAGACATAAGATTTTGTTCATTTAAATCATCATTTTCATCGATTAACAAAGAGGGAGTTTGTAGATGGAAAGGAGAATCTCTAAATGTCTCCTTTGAGCAAGACACCAAAATGTTGGTTATCTTTGTATAATGTGTTATCACCTTATTGAGCCCAAAGAATTTACATGGCTAATTACATTTGAAATCTTGCCTTGCCTTCATAGTTCTCACATACTCAAGGGTTTTTTTCACTTAACCAAAATTCCCTTAATTTTGTATCCTTTGTAACCCTTTGTGAATGTTGAAAACCCTTGCCTTTTCTTCCTTGTTCAAACTTTGTTTCCATACCAGTTAAAAAATTAGCCCAATTTCAAAATCAAGCCCTCCGTCACTTGTTCGAAGTGTTTCCTTAGCCTTATTTCAAGACCAACCCTGATACCTCAATCAAGCCCCATATCTCCCTTTCAAATTGTTGACTTTGTCATATTGCTAGATCGGGCTCAATTAAGGAATCGAGCCCCTCCTCATTTATTTGAAGTGTTGCCTTAGCCCAATTTCAAGATCTAGCTAGATTCACAAATCCAACCCTCCTTTATTGAACTTATGCTTACACTAAGACAAGGGGATGAATTAGTATAAGATTATTTTTAATTGATTTAACTATTCATCAATCATTCATTATCACATATATCACCAACCATTCATTAGCACTTATAAAATCAAATCACAAGGTACAAATTTTAATATGGAAACTCTTGCAAGAGAAAACCACAAAAAATTGTCTTTATAAATGTTTGTAGGAATCAAACTATTGTTAAAAAGTTTATAAGCACTATCATAGCGCAAGTTGTAGGTTGGGAAAATCCTGACCCAACCACAAAGCAAGAGCTACAACTTGGGAATCCTACACCCAATGTCACCTCGATGTAGGTCTCTCACTTCAAGGGTGACTAGGTCACTCTATGGAGGTGATCCCAGTGACCCTAGGGGGATTGAGATGGAGGTAGAGGAAATGGAAGTGAATCCCCTAGAGGTCAATTCTAAGTGGAATAAAAGGTAGGTAAAGACACCTTGCAAGTCAAGTAATTGCATCCCCACGGGTATAGTACTTCTTTGAATGATTGTACCTGCCCCAGACACAAGAAAATATACTTTGCAATGATAAATGTTAGTTGGATCAGCAAGTTAATCATGATGTCCCTAATTTGCAGCAGTAGATTTCAGTTTATATCAGAAATAAAACATCTAAAATCAGCATATAAATATCTAGACTAGTTAGGTAAATTAGCATCAAACTTAGCAATGAATATAGGCTGAAAATTGGCACTTAAGATGCAAGAAAAGATGGTTGTTGTAAACATGTATTTTCTGCAGAAAATTGCATCCTTATGGCTGTAGATTTCAGTGGTGTGCAGCATCAAAATCAACCATGAAAAGTGCCAAGAAGTAGCTCAAAAGATGCGCCCTAGTTAGTAGAGTAAATGAGCAAAGTTAGAGAGCTAGTCTAGGGTTAGTTTAGGAGTTATGAGAGTGTTAGTAGCTAAGGTTATGCAACCCTAATGGCTATAGGTTAAATTTTGTAACAGAAATTAGAGTGTTGGTAGAGAGGGGACGTCCTAGTGGGGGAAGACTACTCTCAATGAGACAAATCAACTTCAAGCAAGAAACCTTTCAAAAGACCAAAATTTGTGTTTCCCGGGGCAATGATTTTATATCACCAATGCAAAAAAGAGTATGAATAGTGCCTTTACTATTGGGTTAATGGAGTCAAAAGGAGATTAGAGAAGCTACCTCCTTGGGGGTGTAATCCCTTTTACTTCCCAAGGCAATTTTCTCTAGGCTAGGGTTTAGGCTAAGAGGATGTATGCCCTTATACTTCTCTTAGAAAACCCTTATAAAATCAATAAGATGAAGCATAAAGTGATAAAGACTAAGGTGGGGGTGTATGCCCTTATACTTCCCACCTAGTTCCTAGCACAATAACCTTGAATTCAAACAAATGATAGCAAGAAAAGTAAAAACCATACCATTTCAAGGGAAAATGCCAAGATAATCCACCACAATAGAAAAAGAATAACCTTCCAAGGATAGTGCATCACTTCTTCCATCAACCATTCATAAACATAGCCATACAAAACTAAAAAAGAGATCAAAGAGCCAAGATATCTGAAAATTTCAGACCAAGGCCTCTCACAAGAGGGAGAGTTATGTTTAAAATGAGATCTTATGATCTCTTTTTATACAAAATGTAGCTAACATAGTTTTTCCACAAATTAAGGAGTAAAACACAAGATTAGGGGTCAACAACCCTAATCTTTCCCCCTTAACAAATTAATATTAAACAATTCACTTAAAATTTCACTTTTAGCACAAATAAAACCCTAATTTAGGAGGACGTCACCCCTTTAGGGGATGTTTTACCACTTTGAGGTAGTCGTTGGTGTTGGAGAAGCATGGATAGGCCTCCAAATGCCACATGTCAAGCATCTAAGCACTCTCATCATGGTGAAGACCCTTCTCCTCCTCAAACGTCCATGTCTCGAAAGGGTGGCACCTCACCACCATGCCATAGCCCCCAAGATCATGATGTCAAGCTCAAAAGTGGAACGTTTTTTCCCTCCTGGGAAAATCATTTGGAAAGCAAGGGGTGGGCTAGGTTGTCCAAGTCATCATCAGGGTCGTCCAAGTCTGATCTCCCTCATCTGACATGCGGGCCCCTGACATCTAACATGTAGGCTTGTAGCCCCATGGAAGCCCAAGCTAGGCTTGTTCTCCCAAAATTGTCCATCAACTAGGTCCTGCAAAGACAAATGAACATGTCCTCCAAGGATATCAAGTCATAACATCATGATAAGTGAATCCAATCAATAAATAATCCATATAAGCATGTGCATCAAAGATCTCTATATCAAACAATTAACATCTCAAAGACACTATGCAACTTGTCAAGCTTAAATTTGGGAGGGTTGACGAGGTGTCCTATTAGGTAGGCCTTGCCCTAGGTCAAGGAGAGCTTCCAAGATATCCCTCTCTAAGCCATGTAAAGTGGATGAAGTGGTAGAGTTCAAGACTCAATGGGCATAGGGCTCATGACATACAAGGAGTCATAGTGTCTCATTCATGGGTGCCTTTGTAGAGGGTGTGTGGTACCTTCCTCCGCAATGCACTTTTTCCAATCCCATCAATTTCCTTTTATATTTATTTCTTTATATTTTCTTTCATAATAGCATAAGGAGAGATTGAATGTCACTGCCCTGGCATGGTGACCAGGTGATGTCAATGTCACCCACAAACACCTAATGGAAATGAGAAGGTTGGCTCGCGATGAGATCCCCTTTCTCTCAGCGATGCAACTGAGAGCCATTGCCCTGGTTTGGTGACCAGATGAAGACAATGCCATACCACTATATATCCATGGACATGATAGGTCAGCTCGTGATGAGACCTCCTATCCTTCAACTAACCTTTCAATCATTTATTTATTATATTCTAGGTCCCCTTTATTCAAAGATAAGTGTTTCATTGATTTCTTGGGTGATTCCTAGGAAAAGCATCTGGAAGGTTTATATGAGGCTTTTATCTTTTACCCAACACCAAACCCTCTGAGCCTTTATCCCCTTCTTCCCATAGAATGAGGGACAACCCCTTCTTGGGTCAATATACCCTAAAATCCCAAGGGAAAAGGAAATGGAGGGGAATAATGATGGAAAGTGGTAAGTGTGGTCGAGAATGATACGATGGCTCATTAAGGGAGTTTCCAGTAGCAAACCCACCCCCAAGGAAAACCACTTACTAGGGAACAATTTCAACCACGAAGGTGAAGCAAGGAAAAAGTCATAATGTCCAAGCACATATCATGAAAACTAGAGCAATATAAGATACAACATAATCAAATGGATTTAATATTGAAATGATGCTCACCATAATACTGACTTGTACCTCATGGAGCAAGGCCCATTGCCTTCTGGAAGCCAGCTGGTGTGGTGGATGCCATCTGCAAACCTATGACCATTTGTGGTGGTGAGTGGGTTTTCCATCTCTGCAAAGGGTATTGTTGGTCATGTAGTCTCTCGTCACTCCATATCTGCAACTTGAGGGCCTCAAGACATCATTTCCTTAGTTATCCACAAAATGGGGATAACATCTGGCTCGTACTTGGGGACATGTGCTCACCATAGAGTACATGAGAACCGAAACATATCTTGGTAGACATGTGCCTGCAAGGAAACATCAAACTATCAAGTGCAGGATGGCCTACTCATCCTTGTTCTCATATGATAATAATCAAAACTAACTAAGATCAAAAAAAAGAAAATTTTGACATTTTTTCAAAATATTCTAAACTAAGCATGAAATCAATAGTGCAAGTAGAGAAAAATGAAAATGAAATACATCTAAACTAAATGAGCAATCAAAATGCAAATGTAGGGAAGCAATATGACTTATAACCTACTTACCTAGGGTCCATGGATCCTGAAGGTGTCAAGTGAAATCATACAACCAGTGAAACCACCTGATCATCGAACGAAGACATTTTCCCCTCTGATTAATAATGTGAAACAATAAAGATAATTCTCGAAGATAGTAACCATGAGCATAAAAAGACATATAATCAATCATGAAATAAAACTCATGGAGATGGGTGGGAGGGAGGAAATGCTTCTGAAAATAGAAACCACAATCTTGATCATCCTGGAACTCTCACTTGTAAGAATAGCCGCAAGCCTGATCTATCCATCTCTGGAGTGGACTAGATGATGGATCATCTTCAGCCTCACTTAGAATATCACTGCTCCCTGAAGGCTAATAAATGACAAGAGATCCAATGAAAACCCTATGATTTCCCAAACAAGAGGAAACGGGGTAAGGCACGGCCTTAGAGAAAAACTCCTCCGTCAGACTCAGGAAACATCTCTTCTTTGTCTGCAAATGCCTACCCAAAGTCTCAACATGAAAGTACTTCCTTTTGGTAGTATGGACCTTCGATTTCTTTGGGCAAGCCACGACCTGGTGTCTATCAAAATCTGAGTATGGTGGTTGAAAATATTCCTAAAAACTTTGCGTCAAGTTGTCCTCGAAAGGATGGAACAAATCTGTGATCATGTCATCATCACCATCCAAAACATCTGAGTCATATATGTAGAGAGACCAATCCTTTATTTGAGGGCCTTTCTCAACGTCATAAGTGGGATCTCAGTCAAAGGTGGAAAGGCTCATGTCCCATCTACGTTTTCCAATCTATATCAAAGTGTCAATATGTTGATTGACTGCATCTGAGGCCTCTTCACTTCCAGGATCATGGAACAAGCTGTCAACAAGATCCTCGAAAGGGTCATAACTCATAGTGTTCTCCTCTTGATCTTCAATGTGATAATCTTCATCAGGGTCTTCTTGGAAGCTTTCTTCATAATCACATTCTTCAAGCACCTCTTTCTGTGAGGGATTGGTCTTCAAAATATTCATGCAATAACTATTTTACTTTGTTCATCAACTATTCAATGGATTTATTAGCATCTTTTTCCCTTTCCATCTACAAAATTTCCTTCCATAAGGGATGCCAAGGTCTTGGTTGATTCCAAGGTTCCATAGTCCCATTGACTAGAAGAACACCTCAAAGGATTTTTGAGGGGAGAGTAAGACTTATCAAAGGATAAAAGGGGAGAGTAGGGGAAAGGTGAGTAAGGGAAAGGTGGGTTCTTGGAGTGGAGTCACCAGGAAACTTGGGATGAAGGCTTTAGGAAAGAGACTTGCCAAAAGTGTTGTTTAGGGCACGAAGAGGATTCAAAATCCTCCCCAAAAACTACACCAAAATGTTATAGTGCAAGTTGTAGGTTGGGAAAATCCCAACCCAACCACAAAGCAAGAGCTATAACTTGGGAATCCTACACCCAATTTCACCTCGATGTAGGTCCCGCACTTCAAGGGTGACTAGGTCATTCTAGGGAGGTGATCCCGATGACCCTAGGGGGGTTGATATGGAGGTAGAGGGAAATGGAAGTGAAGCCCCTAGAGTTCAATTCTAAGTGGAATAAAATGTATGGAAATATTCCTTCCAAGTCAAGTAATTGCAGCCCCACATGTATACTACTTCTTCGGATGATTGTACCTGCCCGAGACACAAGAAAAGACACTTTCCAATGATAGATGTTAGTTGGATCAGTAATTTAAGCTTGTTGTCCCTAATTTTCAGCAATAGATATCAGTTTATATTATCAAATAAAACATCTAAAATCAGCATATAAAGATCTAGACAAGTTAGGTAAATCAGCATCAAACTTAGCAATGAATATAGGCTGAAAATTGGCATTTAAGAAGAAAGAAAAGATGGTTGTTGTAAACATGTTTTTTCTGAAGAAACTTGCATCCTTATGGCTATAGATTTAAGTGGTGTGCAGCAGCAAAATCAACCATGGAAAAGTGACAAGAATTAGCTCAAAAGATGTGCCCTGGTTAGTAGAGTAAATGAGCAAAGTTAGAGAGCTAGTCTAGGGTTAGTTTAGGAGTTATGAGAGTGTTAGTAGCTAGGGTTATGCATCCCTAATGGTTGTAGGTTAAATTTTCTAACAGAAATTAGAGTGTTGGGAGAGAGGGTATTCCCTAGTGGGGGAAGACTCTTCTTAATGAGACAAATCAACTTCAAGCAAGAAACCTTTCAACAGATCAAAAATTGTGTTTCCCAAGGTAATGATTTTATATCTCCAATGCAAAAAAGAGTATGACTAGTGCCTTTACTATTGGGTTAATGGAGTCAAAAGGAGATTAGAGAAGCTACCTCCTTGGGGCTGTAATCCCTTTTACTTCCCAAGACAATTTTCTCTAGGTTAGGGTTTAGGCTAAGAGGGTGTATGCCCTTATACCTCTCTTAGCAAATCCTTATAAAATCAATAAGATGAAGCATAAAGTGATTAAGACTGAGGTGGGGGTGTATGCCCTTATATTTCCCACCTATTTCCTAGCACAATAACCTTGACTTCAAAAAAATGATAGAAAGAAAAGTAAAAACCATACCAATTCAAGGAAAAATGTCAAGATAATCCACCACAATAGCAATAGAATAACCTTCCAAGGCTACCACATCATTTCTTCCATAAACCATTCATAAGTATAGCCATACACAAGTGCAAAATAGACAAAAGATCCAAGATAGCCAAAAATTTCATACCAAGCCCTCTCACAAGAGGGAGAGTTATGTTTAAAATGAGATCTTATGATCTATATTTATACAAAATGTAGCTAACATAGTTTGTCCACAAATTAAGGAGTAAAACACAAGATTAGGGGTCAACAACCCTAACATTTCCCCCTTAACAAAGTAATATTAAACAATTAACTTAAAATTTCACTTTTTGCACAAATAAAACCCTAATTTAGGAGGATATCACCCCTTTAGGAGACATTTTACCACTTTGAGGAAGTCATTGGCGTTGGAGAAGCATGGATAGGACTACAAAGGCCACATGTCAAGCATCCAAGCACTCTCATCATGGTGAAGACCCTTCTCCTCCTCAAACTTCCATGTGTCAAAAGAGTGGCACCTCACCACCATGCCCTAGCCCCCAATATCATGACGTCAAGCTCAAAAGTGGAACGTTTTGCCCCTCCTGGGAAAATCATTTGGCAAGCAAGGGGTGGGCTAGGTTGACCAAGTCATCATCAGGGTCGTCCAAGTCTAATCTCTCTAATATAGTATGTGGGCCCCTGGCATCCAACCTGTGGACTTAGAGCCCCATGGAATCCCAGGCTAGGCTTGTTCTCCAAAAACTGTCCACCAACTAGGTCCTGCAAATACAAATGAACATTCCCTCTAAGGATGCTAATACATAACATCATGATGAGTGAATCCAATCAATAAATAATCCATCTGAGCATGTGCATCAAATATCACTATATCAAACAATTAACAGCTCAAAGACACTATGTGACTTGTCAAGCTTAAATATGGGAGGGTTGATGACGTGTCCTATTGGGTAAGGGTCAAGGAGAGATTCCAAGATATCCCTCTCTAATCCATGTAAAGTTGTAGGGGTCAAGACTCAATGGGCATAGGCCTCATGACATACAAGGGGTCATAGTGTCTCATTCATGGGTGCCATTGTAGAGGGTGTGTGGTACCTTCGTCCGCAATGCACTTTTTCCAAGCCCATCAATTGCCTTTTATCTTTATTTATTTATATTTTCTTTCATAATATCATAAGGAGAGATTTAAGGTCACCTCCCTAGCATGGTGACCAGGTGATGGCAATGTCACCCACAAAAACCTAATGGAAATGAGAAGGTTGGCTCATGATGAGAGCCCCTTTCTCTCAGCCATGCAACTGAGAGCCATTGCCCTTGTTTGGTGACCAAATTATGACAATGTCATACCACTAGATATACATGGGCATGATAGGTCGGCTTGTGATGAGACCTCATATCCTTCAACTAACCTTTCAATCATTTCTTTATTACATTGTTGGTCCCCTTTATTCAAAGATAAGTGTTTCATTTCTTTCTTGGGTGATCCCTGGGTGAAGCATCTGGAAGGTTTATATGAGGATTTTATCTTTTACCCAACACCAACCCCTTCAGGCTCTTAGCCCCTTATTCCCATAGAATGAGGGACAACCCCTTCTTGGGTCAATATTGCAACACCCATGTTTCCCCCAGCTTGTAATTAATCATTAATCATAATCACCATGCTATGGCATGTGTAAATGTATTATTGTTTGGATAGCCAAATAAGTGACTGTAGGGGTGAAGCCTTGAAAGTATTGGCCATGATATCACTAGAGGAAAGAATGTGAAAACTATAAGAGAGGGTTCATCATATCGAATGACACCAAATCTCCCAAGGAGGAATCAATTAATGAAGAAAGGACTGGTGGTTGAACCATCAACCAACCCCATGAATGGAAGCATGGTCTAGCTGAAGAATGTCAACCCAAAGTACCACAGGTCCTCCAAACCCAGACTGACCCGAGTTTTCTTCTGACAGAAGGAACAGGATAGGATGGATGTGCATGCAAGGCACATAAGAGAATAAAGAGAAGAGTGGAGAATGCGAGAACCTATCTAGCGAAAAAACTAGCAGAAGGCCACGAGCTTGATGTTGAGGGAGCATATGATAAACCTCATCAAGGTCATGACAGAGAAATATATCTCTGAGATTTTGCAAAGAACAGGACCTGAGCAGAAGACCGTGAGCTTGATGCTAAGGAATCATCTAATAAACCTCAAGAAGATGTGAAAGAGAAAGGATCGTTGAAAATTGGCATAAATTCCCTAGTGATATCATGGCTTGGCACGGGGGTGACCAAAGCGCTAAGAATGAATGCCTCTGATCCTATGGTTGGGTGGAAAGGCGAACACCCACATTCAGTTAGTTGGCTACAACCTGTAATAGATAAGTATTTTCATATCATATGTAATTGAACTGTAACTGTAGACTAAAGATTGAATATCCTATGAATGATGCAGGGATGTGAATGTTTTCTTGATGATTAGATTGTATCCCTTTATCTTTTCTTGATTGTCTATTTAATCAAGTAAGGAACTATATGATTTGTATATGTAAATGATTGATCCATGTGGCTGCTCAAGTTAAAATAAAGGAACTATGAGTTCATCGACCTTGGGCACAGTTTCACGTGTGCATGTCGACACTCCTAGTCGTTTTGAGTCTCCTGGAGGAAGGAGCCCATTAAGCTCATTAGAGGTAGTGCATGTATGCACGGAGTCTCTGCGAGGCAGGAAGAGATTGAGAACCTCTTAAGTTTTGGGGTTGATGAATGAGCATAAGGGGTGCGCATAAGATCCTTCTAAGTGTTAAGTTCAAGAGAAATAGTGCAAAATGCCTAAATATTTAGTGCTAACAAAGCTCAGGAAAGATAGCAAGGTTCAAGCCTCAAAAGGGAAGACCCTTTTGTTTGGAAGACGAATGGAGGAGACTGGTTCAGGAGGATCCAAATCTCTTCACGATCGTTGGATCTAAAGAAGGAATGCAAAATGTTGTGAGTCGTTGATCTGAGGATTCCATTAGGGCCCCTTCTCGACCATCTGATCGTCTAGTGGAAGGTTTCGCGCATGGTACTTTGGCGAAGTTCCACTTTGGGAGAATGGAGATGCTATAGCATCAAACTCCCCGAAAGCCAAAGTTACGAAGTGAAGGACAGTCATATATTTGGGGGAGATCATTCAGAGCCCCGTCTACCATCCGATCATTTAGGAGGAGGCACCCGCACATGGTACTTCGGCGAAGTCCCACTTCAGAAGAATGGAGTGGCAGTGAAGCCAAAACCCCCGAAGGCCGAATTCATGAAATGACTAGGACTGTAGATCTGGGGATCCTTCGGGTCCTATCCTAGCTGTCAGATTTACGATAAGGTCAGTCTGGTGTTGACTTCTTCGGGAGAACAAGGACGTTGTAGCTTCAAAACCCCCGAAGGCCAAAGCTGTGAAGTAATGTGGACCGTGGATCTAAGGATCCATCGAGATTCCTCTTGACTATCTGATTGTGGGGACGCGTGTATCATGGCAAAGAGAACGTGGGGGCCCATGTGTCAAGTGGTGATGTTTCCAAGTGTGGAGACCTCATGACATGGGTAGGGAACGGAGGTGGCCTAAGGTAGGTGCCATGTATTCTTACTGGAGTGTTTTATGATGACATATGTCCCTTTAGGAGTGGCCCAATAATGAGACCCATAAAACCCTTTGAGTGGAAGTTACGTTTCATAGATATATGGAGTTACACGAACACCCTCAGACCATTAGATCTATGTCGAAGTCAACCCGACGTTCACCACTTCGGAAGAATAGGGATGTTGTAATGTTAAATCCCCCAAAGCCCGAATTCACAAAGTAATGAGGATCATCCATCCTCGGATGCTTTGATATTCTTTTCAACCGTCGATATACAGGATATGTGTGGCGTCAGGCCCTTTAGTTCGGATACTAGGCCCTGTAAGGAATTTGAGTTGTGATGTGTCGATAAGCTCTGAAGCCCGAAGTAATGATAGTCATTGATTCAAGGATGCCTCAAGAATTCTTCTCACCATTACATCTAGGTTATGGTTAGCCCGACGCTTACCTACTTCAGGAGAAAGGAGACGTCTATATCAGGAAACTCCCGAACGTCGAAGTTATGAACTAACGAGATTCGTTGATTTGAGGACGCTTCGGGACTTTTCCTAACTGTCGGATCTGGGTTGTGGTCAGCCCGATGGGGGATACATCAAGGCCCTCCTGTGACAAGTTTTGTTCCATCAACTCCAGCTCATTATCCGGAAACAAGACTTAGAAATTCTTTGGTACCTTGAAACTTGCATGCCTCAAAGGCAGGTTTCCTCGCTTTCGACAGTGGGTTTTCATCATTGACCCCTGATCGGGATATTTCGTTGGATGTTCGACCTCAACTCATTTATTCATATTTGGTGGATTGTACTAGTGTACCTTGGGATTCATTGACATTAATGGTGATTTTCCTCGCACTTGTTAACGGTTTCATCAATGACCGGTAATCAAGTGGTTTCTACCATGTTCGACTTTGACACATGTAATCACATGGTTAGATTCATACTTTTGGGTAACGGGATTGAAGACCCTGGATCTTATTTCTTTGGTCCAGGTTGCGATGGAATATGTATAATTTGTTGACACATAGATCCACTTTGTATGTCTCGTGGCTATGTCATTTTAATATGATTCTTCTTGCATAGATCCACAGTGTATTCTTGGTGGCTATGTGATATTTTGACGGTATGGATCCATGGTGTATGATTGGTGGCCATGACCTATGTTTATGATGTCATCAGTCTATGATCTGAGTATGGGAATTCCTACCTCAGAATTAGTATGATATTCTGCAGATGCTTAAGTTGTTTGCAGGTTTCCAATTAGGTGTGCTCTTGGTTTCCGACACACACACGCAGTTTACAAAGTATATCAGTTCTCACTGATTATGGCCTCATACTTTGGGGGGCATTCTGTTACACATGATTTTGGTCATCTTGATGGTGCATTGAAGATGGTGTACTCAGGATCCTAACAAGAACTTTCTCCTGAGAAAAGTGGCATTCATCCCCTTCCAGAAAACATATTTTCAAAGTGAGTTTGCAGGCTGCTTATAGCCTAGGGTGTGAGAATGACCCATTCTCGCAGGCCACCTTTAGCTAGGGTGAGAACTTCTCGCACTGTGTTCTATACTTAGGGTGCGAACTTGTTTTCAAGCTTGGAAAAAAGATGAAGTCTCGATGGTTCTAGAAGGGAATCTTCTAGAATATGGGTTGGCATTCGAATGGTTATCATTTTACTGGTTTCCCTGATTTGGTGGGATCATTCTCATCCATGTAACCATCTCATCCTCTCCTATATATTGATAGGGTTCTCATGGAAAAGGTTAAGCAAGATTAATTGAAGAATTGGTGAAGGAATTCTGTGAAGAACCCTGCTTGATCAAAAGCTTGGAGACTCTAGTAGGTCTATCAAGAAGAATTGGATCTTCTTCATGCAAGGACAGAGCTAGTGTGTGTCTTGGAACCAAGAGTCACCGAAAGGAAGCTTGCGACATCAAGGCGATCAGGTTGTATCTTCTACTTTTGATTAATATGATACAGCAACATGTCATTTTCCCATAAATTCATTCTCACTTTATTATGTAACTCCTTGATCATATACATAAGTTGACGATTGAATACATTTTTCTATCTTTACTTTGGTTGGTTTGTGTTGTCTTGGTCTTGACCTCACGAGAGCACCGGAGTGAAGCGGGAGCAATAGAGACCCTAGGAAGTGTTACAAAGGTATGTCATTTGTTCCTCCTTACTAGCTAATTCGATGGTCATAACTTAGGGAAAGAGTCATGTCCTGTCATGTTTTATTCTAGATCCAGGTGGATCTAGGGAGATCTGTTAGTGTCTGCACCTACCGATTAGTACGATAACAAAATTGGTGACTACATTGGGGATGCAACCCATTTCTTCATGGTTTTTGGTGTTTTTCCTTGGCCATTTTCTCTTGCCTTACCTTTCTTCATTTCTATCAATCTCTGAGTCTTCAGGACACCCTGATAGACTCTCTAGGTCCAGAAGTCCCTTCAAAATTTTTGTCTTTTTCCAAAATTTTGCCTGCTTTTAGGCCTTCTCACACTGAACCCCATAGTGGCCTGCGAGAACACCTTGAGTTCGCACTCTGCCTTTAAGTACAGTGTGAGGTTCTCGCACCTTGCTCAAAGGTAGCCTGTGAGAATGCTCCATTCTCGTGCTATGTATTACTGATAGCCTGCGAACCCTCTTTTAAAAAAATTTGGATTTAAGGTTTTTGCATGCTCAGATGCCCAGATCAGTATAGGTGTCTGAAAAGAACTTCTTGGACCACTGGTTGATGTTTTCTTGACTTTGGATTTTGTGCACGATCAGTCTTCGGAAATCAAAGGCTCTTCCTGCCCATCTTTTTCTCAATTCTCATCTCTTGACTTTTCTTAGCAAGGATATACTCTCTGATCCTGGAATCTGAGTACTTGTTTGGTTAGGAGCCGGTGATCGGTTTGAAAGTTGGGATTCTTTGTCTTTCTCATTTGCTCATTATTTGGAAGATCATTGTTCTCATGCAATTGAAAAGACTAGTTTTGTCTGCTTGTCGTTTTTGTCTCCATTGAAAGATTGGTTTGGGTTTTGTTTATTACTTTTTCATTAGTTATTGGTTTTCCTTACTTTCACCACCATGGTGTAGATCCTTTTTGAAAAGTAAAAAACATTTTTCTTTTAAAAGCATTTTCATTTTGAAAATATTGAAAATCAATGGTTGAAATTTTTGAAAAAGAACAAATAGAGAATTGTCATTATTGCGTGATTCATTGAGATTGCATTTTAAAGAAGATTGTGTATCGTAGTTCAAGATTGTTCCAAAACACTTCTCTTTCCCTCCTGTACATAGGATTCATCGAACGAAAATTGATATATTTCATTCCTATCTATGCATTGTTGGGTCAGAGTCTCACACAACATCGGTTTCACCTTCGTTTCCTTTGAGTAACAACAGCCCTTAAAAATATTGCGTAATTTTAAAATTTAACGAGTAACTCTTTTCTAGGACTCTATTACACCAACAATTAGCTAGGCTAGCGATTTGAAATAGGCAGAGAGTTACACTCTCCAAAGCACAAAACACACAATAGCATCTTGTGTTAAGGAGTGTCAAAATTCCATTTACAACATTCCGTCCTGGGAAGCCCTTCTCACACAAGGGTCAAACACGAGGTCGCATTGATATTGACAGAGTTACTCACCCTGCTTTGTTGATATCGATGTAGAGATTGCACGTATTACGGGGGTCACTTAGAGGTATACCCACAATGATGAGTGGAAGCCTCTCGAGTTGATTTCAGACTAGATACCCTGCCCTTGTGTGTGGATTGGACTGTTGACTGTCCCCCCAGGCTTTATTGTTGTCGGTGTTAACCTTAGTGGCCTATCTTTTTAGGGTCTTACACAAGGTGACTATGAAGGGGCAAGTCTTTACGGTACCTAGAATCGACGTTGGCCAAACTCACTCGGGCTCCTTGCAGGGTATACCCACAATTATGTGTGGGAGCTTGCACCAGGGTATAAGTCCGTTAAGCAGGTCATCAACGTAACTTTTCCACCCTAGCCCAGCCCCTTCTCGTCTCATTGTTGCGACATTGGATTTCAGCACCAACTAGTGACTTCGAAATTAGAAGGTCTTGTTTGCTTGGTATTGTTTTCTAGATTTTTTTTACTAGCGCGTGTTGTTTTTTTACCCAAGTTGACCATAGGACTTTCTTCATAAGTTTGTAACTTGTTCACAATAGACCCTCCACGTTGTTCACGTAGAATGCAGGGCTTACCTCCAGAAAACCTGGAAGGTTCTCAACCCCTACCTACAAGCTCACATGAGGGCTCTCCTCAACAGAGTGAAGTCCAAGACATCACCACTCCACAAGTGGAAAGAATTGACTCTCTAGAACGTTTCCGAATTACCAATTCTCGAGAGGACTTTCGACTTCACCCCGATTCTGAGAGACATATTATGCGAGTGAATTCTTCTGAAGACTTAGTTGTTGTGTCTTCTGGATCACTGACTGGACCCTTCCCAGGACCTGAGGGCCAAGATCCTTTTTGGTCTGCTGGCGTTTTTAGATGGGACCTTTTTGGTGCAGGATCAGGCGTTGAAATCACCATCTCACCTGCGTTCCCCGAAACCTCTGACCCAAACACAGTACCTTTTACTACTGCTTATTATTTTCCTGGTACAGAAGCTCCATGAGTTGACCAAATATTGACCGTCCCTATATAAATGGTCCATTACACAGACACTATGAGTATTCACATCAGGATTACAGCGGCTAGTCAAGCCCCCATCGGCACATCGCTCTCGCCCAGTGTCAACCCGACGCTTCCACCCGGATACCATGCGTTGAATGCTTCTATTTCCACTCCTACGCAAACCCCATCCAGAACTCCTGGTGGTCCCTCTTCTTCTGGGCACTCTCCTCCCGGCTTCATTCCTACACTTCCTTAACCCCCTTTCGGAGGACCTTTTTCATCCTCTATCGGCAGCACTATTCCGTCGTTCACACCAAATTATCAAATTCCTGTTGGTGAAAAATTTCACCAAGGATGTTTGACTCAACCCCCCCTTATAGGGCAAATTCCTATTGGAACGCAAATCCCAACTGGAACACAACCCCCAATTGGAACACCACCCCTGATTGGAGGACAACCCCCACCGACCCCACCCTACTGAAAAAACATACCTCCATCCTTGGCCCAGTATTAGAACCATCTGATACAACATAATCCTCAATCGACTAGGGGGCAATAGCTTCTAGCTACATCTGTTCTATCCCCTAGTATAGGCCAACCATATCCAAGTACGTCCAATCCTATTTGGGGCTCGAATGCTCAAACTCACATCCCTGTTCAAAGATACAATCCCATGAGCTACTTTCCTCCACAACAACCACCGAATCTGCCTGGGTCTTCGCATTATATGCAGACTGCTTATGGTCCCACTGGTTTTTCGATGGGACTCCCTCCCCAAAGCCACCAGTACCCGCATCTGAATAGATAGTTACCCTTCTTGGCCACTTTGGACCTCCTGGATCCGTCAAGGATTTTAAATGATCCAATTCATCACTCTCCCCAATGGCCTGCTATACCATCCAAGCTACCATCTGACATCCCTAAATTTGATGGCAAAGCGGGAGAGGACCCGAAAAATCACGTCGTGACTTTTCACCTCTGGTGCTCATCCAACTCCTTGATGGATGACTCTATTCATTTACGTCTTTTTCAAAGAACTCTCACAGGTTCTGCTGCGAAGTGGTATATAGAATTACCACGAGGTTTCTTCACCGACTTCAACACCCTAGCTATGGCTTTCCTCACCCACTACCAGTTACCAATCCGTTATGAAATGGGGACTAAGATTTTGAGTTCCTTCAAACAAACCAAAGCCACTCATATATCCGATCACATTCATGAGTGGCGACGGAGACGACGTCTCATCAAACTCGAACTTCCTGATCAGTTGCTGTCAAAGTGGTTCACAAAATCATTTGTGAATGACATCGCTCGTGACATTTCCATGGGTGGAGTTGTCACGGAAGAACAGGCCATAAGTCGTGCTCAATATCTTTACCTCGTTTACTCACAAACGGGTACTCTTTATGACTTACTCCCTAATGCACCTCGTCCTTCCACTTCTGCCACTTCAACTACTCCATCTACCTCTCATATAGCCGACAATGTGATTCGCACTTTCCATGCCCAACCACATTCCGCTTCAAGCACCAACCCCAAACCTGCTTCTTCTAATGTTCAAAATGCTCTGTCTCCTACCCCTTCCACCAGCAAGACTTCTGAGGTAAATGCAGTTCAATCTACCCTAGCCGGTAAAAACAAATCTCGAAAGGGAAAGGGTAATAATAAGGAGGAAAAAAATACTTCTCAAGCAAAGAGAACCAAAACTCCACCTGTTGACGATAGGGATAAGCGCAAACCCTGATACCCTTGTCTTATCTGTGGTGATGATCACTACACGAAGGATTGTCCACAACGCGCCAAAGTTACTAGGTTCCTTCAAGGGGCTCCGAAACCATCCACTCCGGTCGTTGTGTCCCAACCCTTCCCTCTCAACAACAGGCCCAATTGGTCATTAATGACCAACCTTCCCCTTCTACTACGTCCTATGTATTGATGTGTACTGGCGATTCAAAGAAGAATGACATTGCACTCACCACTCGAGCCAAAGATTATTCTCCCTCTAAAGAGAAGGTTGATGATCTACCTCCTTCATTGGTACAACCCTCTCCTACGACTCCACCTACCAATGGTCCTCTTCATCTTG
>JASDQU010223746.1:7433-17631 GCA_032191745.1 Picea mariana | reverse complement strand
TAGGAGCGATGCTGAGATCATGATTGTGTCATTTGTTTCCCCCTTATCGTGAGGTGGGTGCAAGGATTTAGTTGCGGGAGTTGGAGTCATGGCTTCTGAAACTGCAGGATTCTGTGCCGAGGCTACAGGATGGTGTTTTGGTTCGACAGATGGCTGCTGATCGAAAGTTGGGGTCTGCGAAGGTATTGAGGAAGGCGAAGGAGTTGGAGCATCTTTGGGAGGTTGCTTGTTGTCAAAGGAGGGGATCGAGCAGCTTTTGTGAGATTTCGGTCCTTGCCAACCATTGGCTCTTTTTCGTGCTCCAGAAGTTGTGGGAGGGGTGGGGGAAAGAGAACAAGTTGCTTGGAGGTGCCCTGTTTGCTGACAGGAGCGACATCTGAAGGTGGTGTTCTCATAATCGACCATCTGTATGAAAGGATCACCATCACCCCAATCTATAATAATCCTATCTGGAAGCCCTTGACTGAGGTCAATTTCCACACAGATGCGGGCGAAAGTGATGAATCCTTTCGTTATTCTGTCTGTGTCTATCTTGATAAATCTACCCAATGCATTGCCCAGGGTGGGTGAAAAAGATGCAGAATAGAAATGCAGGGGTAGATTGGGTAGTCTTACCCATACTGGTGTAGTCATGGCTTTCATGGTCATTGGATTGAACTCCGGGAACCATCGCTGCATGGAGAGACCAGATCTGCCCCAAAACCAAGGACCCTACTCTAGTATGCGCTGACATTCGGCTTCGGTGGAGAAGTTGATGATGAAGAATCCCTTGGAGCAGAAGAATAGAGCATGACCCTCCGACCAGGTCTTGTTAACCCATTCTTTTAGCGCAGGGGATGAGGGCCAAAGTCCGTTGAAGCGGCAAATGAGGGCTTTGGCCTGGTAGAGAAAGGCATATACATAGACTTGGGGGTCTTCGACTTCTGCTGTTGGAGGTTCTGCACACTGCTCCACAATGAAGGCGCCTCCAAAGGGCTCCTGTACTTTTGAAGCTTCTGCCTGGAGCTTCGAAGGAGCGGAAGTCCCTGATTTCACAGCCTGCTTGTAAGAGCTTGGATGGGTCACTGAAGGCGCTCCTCCACGCAACCGAGAAGTGAGAGAAATGGTTGCGTTTTTTAGGTCTCCGTAATCTCGTAGCAGAGAGCCATCTCCAAGCTGCCGGCCTTCAAAGCTTAGTTGTTGGAAGCTAGGCGAAATCCCTGTGGCTTGGTGGATTTGGGTTTTGAGCTCAGAGACAGAGTGTGAGTCTTGAACCTGCATATAGAGAGAAGATCCGACAATGTTTTTGATGAAAAGGGGAAAGCTTTCCGTGATCTCGGAGCTAGTCTTGCTGCTAAGGAGGTTAAGGCAGCGGCGGCGGCAGCTCGGGTTTAGTTCTTGCTGGTTCACCTCGGCCCTGCACAGGACCGTCGCTTCTTTCTCCCTGTTAGGGTTCCGTATCATTTGCATGATCCTCACGCAGTCGCTCAACGATCTCTTGGGTCCTGGGCCGATTAGAAGCTTGCTCAACCAGCCGTGTAACCTGAGGGTGACTTCGCCGTCGGGGCTCTGGAGCATCTGGTCCATTCCCTGGGGGYCGCGRGAGGTGCAGAGGAGTCGCRCATCGGCTTTGGCGGTCGAGAGGTTGGCCTTCTGAGYGATTKGGCCTTGGGTTTTCTGCTCCTACTCCCTTATTCTGAAAAATGGCCTCCCGAGCTCATCAAATGCCAACGCCATTCCCTCGTGAGCGTGGATGTAGTTGATGGATGCATAACCGTGGGGGTTCCTACTGATCTTATCTCTGCCAATGCTATCTGAAGGGACGAGGGCCAACGGACTGAAGAAGTCGTAGGGCTGCCCTTGGGTGGCGGTGGGATCCAGATCTCCCACGTACAGAGAGGCGTTTACAAGAAACACAGCCGCCCGTTGCTGCTGATCGGGGTTCGGCTTCAGCGCCATGGCTTTGATCCCGTCCAAGCTAGGGTTTTTCAAGTCGTTCATGATGTAAATATTACTGAAAAGAAAACTAGATAATATAGTATGATATATAGATATGTATGATAACCTTACAGATATCATAGATATTTCTTCACTGCCAGCAAGTTTGTTCAGTATCTCAGTGAAGTTACCTACTTCTCCCATTGAATTTCCTTTCACCATCTGTCTAGTTATTTTAACATTTTGAAGTGGGGGAAATCAATCTGTATGTAACATACAATGGATGATATCTGTTTAAAATATTTATACTGTAAATAAGGCCTGTCAACAATTTTAAGAATACTCTGAAACTAACTTTCTTCTAATTTTCAATACAGCTTCGCCTATAAGAGAATTTTTTTGGGAAATTTAATCTTTTTAGGGATCAACCTTGAGCGAATTAGTCTATTTAAGATCTGATATCAGAGCTAAGATTATCAGGACTATCCTAAACATACTTTCTCAATTAAAATCAAATAAATGTAAGTGTTTTTGCCTAATCTTGTTTTGAAAATATGCTTTTGAGTTTTCAGAGTTAAGGTAAGTCTCTTTATTTCTATGAAGATTAAAATATAATAAACGAGAAAGAAAATATGAAATGGATAAGAACTTGGATATAGGTAATAATTGACCCAATCAAAGATTTGAAGGATTCGAATTAAAAATATCATAATCCTACACAAGCTTATGCATTTAGTTCAGACTTCTTTCGAGTTTATTTATTATTATTTTTATTTTTATTTCATAGATGGTTTTAGAATTTATCAGCATGACACTTGAAGTTATAATTTTATACATCTTTGATTTTTAGGTCAGGTGATAATATTATCATGAGAAAAACTTCCTTCACATTCATTTCAAAAAGAATTTTTAAATTTTATTTGAACTATAAGAAGAGTAGGGACTCCTACCTTATTTTCCTTTTGAATTTTCAGTAAGGTAGATTATTTATTTATCACCTTTTTTTAGAGAAATCAAATGCTTGAAAGATGAGTGTTGAGTTTTTATTTAGCCTCATATCATGTTCAACAAGATCTATTCTGCAAAAGGAATGAAATACAAAATATCAGATAATCTTGTAGAATAGAGATGATATGTGATACAAATGTTTTTATTTTTCATTTTAATGATGTCAAGCAATCATAAATTTATTGAAAATATTTACAACAAATGATCAAATGACTCGGATAATTTACAAAAAGAAAAGAAAAATTTGAAAATTAAAATTGCCAATGTCAATCCAATCTGATATATACAATGGAAATCTAAATTGTAACTACTGCATGAAATGTTTTAAATAACGCCCATTGATAGGGGCCTCAAGAATCTCTCCATTAAGAGTTTCCAGCGAGAATGAGTTTTTTCCCTCAGCAACTGCAATTTTGAAAGGTAGGAACCAGAGATGATTGAATTTGCCATGTTTCTCTGCATCTTCCTTTCTAACTTCCCATTTTAAAACTAAATCACTAGGAAGAAACTCCCTGTCTTTAGCGTTTTTATAAAAAGGGCTTTCGTATTGTCCTGGTATATTTGGAGCTTGTCATACACTTCTACTCTATTTTGTGAACTTCGATGATTTGCTTTATTCTTCTCGTAATATAATTTGGTTCTTCATTCACATCCTGCCAGATTTTCATCACAGGAAGAGCAATATTAATATGAATAATAACATCAGTACCATAGACTAATTGGAAAGGATACATACCTATAGATTTTTTGGTGCCAATTTGGTTTTCCCATAAGGCACATTTTAAGTGTATATGCCAAGATTTTTTGTTTTATGTTAAAAAGTTCTTGATTATAGTCATCAAACTCTTCTTAGATGATTCATCCAACCCATTTCCCTGAGGATAATAAGTTGTAGAATGACCTAAAATAATATTGTATTTCTGACAGAAATTGATCATTGCAATAGATTTAAAATCATGAGCATTATCAATAACTATTTTCCTAGGACAACCAAATCTTGCTAGGATGCTTTCTTCCAAAAAATCTATCACTACTAAATTTGTAGCATTCCGAGTTGGAATGGCTTCAACCCATTTCGTAAAATAATAAGTAGCGATTAGAATCCATCTATGTTGAGCACTCGATTATGGATGAATTTCTCCAATGAAGTCTAGGCCCCGTTGTTGGAAAGGAGCTTCAAATTTTACTAGAATTAAAGGTAAGGCATGAATATTTTGCTTACCAACAAACAATTGGTGTGAATTGCAAGCTATGACCCTTGCACTTACATCAGTAAATAATTTTGGCCAATAATATTATGCCCTTAAAATTTTGTAAGTTGTTTCTCTCCAGGCATGATGTCCTCTGTATACTCCTTCATGAAATTCATCAATGACACCTTCTGTTTCATATTCTATCAGGAAACATAACAGGAAACCTAGAGGGTCTTTCCATTATAGCTTTCCATCAATCATGTAATACTTAATTTCATGTAGCTTTAAAGTTCTTTCTTTAGAAGGAGTCATGTCATTTGGACATTGAAGAGTAAGGAGGTGTGTAACAATATCACTGTACCAAGATGAGGAGGAAAACTTATCTTCAATTTGAATTATAGGTGCTTGATTGTCAATCTCCTCTATATCTAGAAGAGAATCATGAGACTCGAAGATATTTATTCCATGTGCTCTGAAATTTGATTCAGCTAACAGTCTTGCCAGACCTCGACCTTTCACGAGTTTGGTTGGTTTGAATTCTAAATCAAACTCTTGAATTTTAGCCAACCATCTACCTCTTCTTCCATCATTGTCTAGCTGAACCAATATATCTTTAATATCATTTTTTGGTACATAAACAATTATTCTGGAGTGCAAGACATATGTTCGGAAAGCCCTGAGAGCCTTCACCATCACATAAGCTTGTTTTTTGAGAATATCATATCTTAGCTCTGCATCTCTGAGGCTTTTGCTGAAAAAGGACATTGGTTGTTCGAATCCTTCTTTGTTCTTCTGAAGGAGTATTGATGCAACAGTATGTTCAGAAGCAAAGGAGAATATTAAGAATTCTTTTGTGTATTCAGGACTTACCAATATGAGTGATTCTCCTATGGATTTCTTAACACGCTCGAAAGATGCTTTGGATTTTGCACTCCATTTTACTTCGTTGTCCTTTTTTAGCATATAAGTAATCAATTTGATTATTTCAGCAAAGTTATGAATAAATCTCCTCAAAAAATTGATCTTACCAAAAAATATTGAATCTCTTTTCTATTTCTAGGAATATTAATCAGATCAATAGCCTCAACTCATTTAGGATCAACCTTAATTCCATCCTTTGAAACTATATGATCTAAAAGTTTACCTTCTTGCATGGCAAAGTGTGATTTTTTGGGATTAAGAGAAAAACCAAATTTTCTTCATTTGTCAAAAGTTTGTTTGAGGTGCACCAAATGTTCTGCATCAGAATTGGAAAAAACTGTCAGATCGTCCAGATAAATAACAACAAACTTATCTCTCTCACCGACGAATGCGATATCCATTGCTCTCTAGAAAGTTTCTCTTGCATTCATTAAACCAAAAGTCATTTTATCATACACAAAAGTTCTCCATGGAATAGTAAATGTAGTCTTTTCTCTATCATATTCATGAAAAACAATCCTATTATATCCTGAGAAACCATCGATCATAGAAATTTTGTTAGCCCCTACTACCTTCTCTAAAACATGGTCCATTTTTGGGAGTGAGTAGTTATCTTTAAGAGAAGACCAATTTAGGTTCCTAAAATCAACGCAGAGTCTTATTTCACCGTTCTTCTTCCTAACATGGACCAAATTGGCCACCCATTCAAAGTATCTAAGGGGAACCATGATTTTTGCATCAAGAAATTTCTTAACCTCCTTTTCTATTACTAGCAGAAGAATTGGGTTTATTTGTCTAAGCTTTTTCTTGAAAGGCTTAATACCGTGATTTAAGGGAAGATTTTGCTCAATAACACAAGTGTCATAGGTTTTCAAATATTCATAAGACTATGAAAAAACATCTTTATATTGTTTAAGTAACTCAACATATTTACTCTTTATTTGTGCCGGAAGATATTTTGATATTTTGACCATCTTGGGATTTTCATTAGTTCCTACATTACAATCTTCAACTTCTTCAGGTTGAGATCACAAACTAGACTTTAAAGGTATATCATCCTGGTCAAACAATCTTTCTAGAGGGATCAGACCTCTAGGAATTTGATTTTTTTTAAGTAATAGCATTCGGTGATTTGCACTTTTATCTTGGAAATTTTCTAGGTTTTCTCTTTCCTGCAAAATCCAAGCCGGATCATTATGATTTTCTTGATCAATGTGGGTCTCAAAAATCTCATCTACCATTTCCAGAAACTGCTTGATTTGTTCATCATCTTCAAATACTTTCTAGTGTTGAAAATTGTTTGGAATCTGAGGTCTATGCCTCATCTCAATACGATACTTCAACTTCAAAACAATAGGTGGTATGAAAGTCGTAGAATCTTTGGCTAAAGAGTCAACTTGTTGATTTTACATTTTGGGGATAGAGTGGATATTAAAAGACGAGAAGAAATGATCTATTAGATCCCAGGAACAATTTCTATATGATCTCAATCTCATATGCTTAGCTTGATATTGTTTTTTTATTTGTTTTACAATTAGCTTAGCATCACCATAAATTATCAAATGTTTGATTTTTAGTTTTTTTGCAGCTTCTAATCCTAAAAATAAAGCTTCATATTCACACACATTATTGGTATAATCAACATCCCATTGTAATCTATAAGAGAAAGGAATAACATACTCATCACCTGGTGGCACAAATAAAACTCCATCTCCTGCTCTTTCGCAAGATGAAGCACCATCAAAGAACATTTTCCACATCCCTTCTCTAACATTCATATTTTTCTTTGAAAAAACTATTTTTGATTTTCTTCTTCTATACATTCTTCAAAATCATCATCTATGGATGATATACAATTTCCTAGATCTTGATCAACAACATAGACTGGGTAGTTATTAGGGTTTTGAGGGTCACTTACAGTATACGCCGGTCTAGTTTATTTGTACAATCGAGTAAAATGTCCACCAAAAATTGGAATTGTAGCATACGTCATGTCTAGCTAAACTGATCCTCCTAGCTTTGCACACCCCAAGATCTAGATAGAAGCATGCCATACTTGGCATGAACTTCAACAACAACCACATCCCTAAGAATATTTTTTATGGGAACCTGAGCAAGATTTACAACTAAACCTTTAATCATACACAGACACTTAACCTTTCTAGAATCAAAAGAGTATGTATATTAGTAAGGTATGGTAATTTGAAGGCCCAATTTCTCCATGATAGTCTTAGGCATCAAGTTATGCGAAGCTCTTGAATCTAACATACAATTGTGTAGAAAATGATCATGCACAGTTAGTGTAATATAGAAAGGAGCAACAAAATATTTACTATTTTCGATGTGTGGTCCAAACATGATTGTAGGTTTTTCATCCTGCAAATTGATAACATGAGCTTGACATTCAACATTAGAAGAATTTATTTCTTTAGCGATTTTTTTTTATAGATTGGGTTTCTAGAAAGTTCAACCAGAGGCATTGGAATTTTAATTTTGTTAAAATCGTTCTCTAGATTGAAAGTCCCAATCAGTTTTTCAATTTCTTTGGTCTAAACTTCAACTTCTATATTTTCATGTATAGTATGTGCATGAAAAATTATGCTTTTAGAAACTTTAATAGGAAAATACTATTATATATCAATGGTCATCCACAAACTCATGGGAACATTGTTGGGTTCATAAATAACTCTAGGTCCTCATTATTTAGTGCAAATTGTTCCTTTTATGAGCACTCCAATGACAAAAAGTTATTTATGAAAAGGAAATCATCCAGATTTGTTGTTGTGCATGCAATACACAAATTTTCTCACGGGGTCAAGTTAATAAATTATAGATTTTGTAGACCACCAATCGCTCATAAAAAACACCATATATTGAGTCTACTTTTAGACGTCCCCTTGGAGGATAACAAAAAGATGATTGATTAATTGTATTTTTGTATTTTCAATGGAACTAATGTAAATATATTGCTTAATTCGACATTTTCTTTATAAAGTGGTTGGTTACATGTTAATTATTGGGGAAAAAAATCCCATGCTTCTAATAAATGTTGGAATAATGTTTGAACATACTAAATGCATTATGTTACTAATATTATTGATATAATGTTCAATATTTTTACAATCAGGATTCTGACGACGAGCAATCTTTCTACCATCTATTGTTGCACCAAACCATGATGTAATATCAAGAGCTTACTATTAAACAAGCACAACTTAGAGAGGAATCATACCAAGCATGGTTGAATAAACCACCTATTCAATTCTCACTATGTCCTAAGTCACCAATTCAAAATCTTTACAATAGCACTAGTTCTTCACATGTTGGGGATAAAGGAAATGATATAGAGGTTGGTATGGATAATTTTTTATGGGATAAACAAACCATGGAGGGAATGTGTTATATGCATTACAACAAAATTAACTAGGGGATGATGTTTATATCATCCATACATTCTTTGAAAGCCTGGAACCTACTTCCACCACCCCTCTCTTTGGCCAAGGGTCAAGGTCTACCCAACTAGGGACAACGATGTTACTATACAACTTGAAATAAATGTATGGTATCTCAGACATGTGTTTATTGACACTTTTGGGGTGACTAACCATTAATTCCCCTAATTGTTAAGGAATCTTGTCACACAATAAAGGAAGAAAATGGTTGATTTTATGCATGCTTAATGACAATGTACATTTTGATTTCCCATTAATTGCAAGTTATTCAAAGATAAGGTACTTCTGATTGATAATGTCTTTCCCGATAACTCCAAAGAAGCAAAGAAAATTTTGAAAATGTTGGGTGTTGAGTACATATCATACCATGCATGTCTAAATGATTGTAGTCTATAGTGGGTTTGATTGTGGGAAAAACTCCACAGTTAAGCATGCTTGAGCCATAGGCGTCTTGGGATGGGTGACCACCTAGGAAGTCCTGGTTACCGGGTGCAAGCCCTAGAAGTGATGATTGATGCTATGCGATTCATTTCGTTGGATTCAATCCCATTTATTCACCCCTATGAGCATCACCCGATGCAATGAATGCTAAGTGGACTATTCAAATCATGAGAATTATTGGTCAGTTGCGACTAATACTCATGAATATGGGTCATAGATTAATGAATTACACTACACAGTTAATCCCAAAAATAATATCTAATATCTTGCACTGTGGAAGCCCCTATATACATAAATAATAAGAGTCAAGGGAGATCTAATTGGATAGTTCATAAGACACAAGACTTGCTAAGGTTTTTCAAATGGGGTAGCAAGCTAAGTGGGCTTGATTGTGGGGAAAACTCCATAGTTAAGCGTGCTTGAGCCAAAGGCGTCTTGGGATGGGTGACCACCTAGGAAGTTCTGGTTACTAGGTGCAAGCCCTAGAAGTGATGATTGATGCTATCTGATTCATTTTGTTGGCTTCAATCCCATTTCTTCACCCCTGTGAGCATCACCTGATGCAATGAGTGCTAAGTGGACTATTCAAATCATGAGAATTATTGGTCAACTGTGACTAATACTCATGAATATGGATAATAGATTAATGACTTACACTACGTAGTTCATCCCAAAAATAATATCTAATATCTTGCACTACAGAAGCCCCTATATACTTAAATAATAAGAGTCAAGGGAGCTCTAATTGGGTAGTTCATAAGGCACAATACTTGCTAAGGTTTTGCAAATGGGGTAGCAAGCTAAGTGGGCTTGATTGTGGGGAAAACTCCACAGTTAAGCGTGCTTGATCCAGAGGCGTCTTCGGATGGGTGAACACCTGGGAAGTCCTGGTTACCGGGTGCAAGCCCCGGAAGTGATGATTGATGCTATGCAATTCATTTCGTTGGATTCAATCCCATTTCTTGACCCCTGTGAGCATCACCCGATGCAATGAGTGCTAAGTGGACTATTCAAATCACGAGAAATATTGGTCAGTTGCGACTAATACTCATGAATATGGGTCATAGATTAATGACTTACACTACGCAGTTAATCCCCAAAATAATATCTAATATCTTGCACTGCAGAAGCCCCTATATACTTAAATAATAAGAGTCAAGGGAGCTCTAATTGGGTAGTCCATAAGGCACAATACTTGCTAAGGTTTTGCAAATGGGGTAGCAAGCTAAGTGGGCTTGATTGTGGGGAAAACTCCACAGTTAAGCG
>JASDQU010223745.1:0-10683 GCA_032191745.1 Picea mariana | reverse complement strand
GGTATGGCCGAGGAGACAAAAAACTATCGGCCCGAAGTATCATAGAGGGAAGTTTCTCCTGCACGCCCATACTGACCAAAGTTTCCTTCTGACAGAAGGAGCATGACAGACAAGAGAAGACATACGGCACTAAAAAAGAGGCACCCATGCAACAAGACATGACTATTGTTTTGACTATAAATACATCAAATGAATGATATGTGGGGGGTTTAGAGGATGGAGAGCTGAGATAGTTTTAGGAGCAGGGCTCTATATTTTTTCAGTTTGTAAGTCTGAGGGATTGGATTGTAAATATTATGTTATTGAATATTCCTTTGAGTTGTTTTTATCAGAATGTTTTCTTAGTTTACATGTTGTTGTTTTCTTCCTGTCTGGATGTAACATCTTTGATTTATGGATTCCTAAGGCAATAGAGGATCTGCTATCATCTTGCCCATGTTTCATCGCTTATCACTCAGACACTTGTTGTTTTATTCTTGTCTAGATGTAGCATCTCTGATCTATGGATTCCTGAGGTGGTAGAGGATTTGTTTTCATCTTGCCCACCTTTCATGGTTCATCACTCAGACATTTTTCTGTTTTATTTCTTGTCTGGATGTAGCATCTCTCTGAATGGATTCCTGAGGCGGTAGAGGATCTTCTGTCATCTTGCCCATATTTAATGGTCCATCACTCAAAAAATTTCTGTTTTTCTTCTCGTCTGGAGGTAGCATCTTCGATCTATGGATTCCTGAGGCGGTAGAGGACCTGTTGTCATCTTGCCCATGTTTCATTGTTTATCACTCAGGCACATTCTGTCTTATTTCTCCTCATCACCACATAAATCCTTTTGTCTCATAGGCAGTTTAAATGCCTTCATTATCATGGTATTTATGACTCCATAGCCCAATGGTCAAGGACTGATCTGAAACGACCTTTGTTATCTTTTCCTTCCTTTGCAGTCTTGTCCTTATACACCTACTCAAACCATTTTAATCCATTTTGATTTTTTGATGGGTACTGGGCTTATCCTCTTGCAGTTAGAGGGTGGTTCTCAGTGCTAAAATTAATGGCACCATTGTCGGGGACAAAAATGAAGATATATTTCTTGGGAGAACGACAACAAATAGATCCAATTTTAGATGGTGAACTGAAGCTGGACACATTATTATGACTGCTTATCTTTCACCATGGTGACTCCACTATGCAGAATCTATTGGTGACTCCACTGAAAGGTGAAAAATCAAATGGATATGGATGTTATCCTGGCCAAGAGGTTTGCCCCACTCGACTTCTCAACCGTATTTGGTTATCCACATCTTGTGCCTCATATCAATTAATGGCAAGATCTGCTACTAAGATTTTATGAGGGTAAGAATGAAAGCCCTCTTGAACATGTTATAAGATTTCATTCTTTGATACAAAAACTTGACATACATCATGAAGACATATGTATGAAGATGTTTATGTACTCTCTTCTAGGAGATGCTCGTATTTGGTATCACTCTCTTGATATTTCTATCATTTCTTCACTCGAAGAGTTTCATGCAACTTTCAATATGCATTGTCAAAAGTTTTATTCCTCTGAGTTAATTTGTCATAGTTGTTGCGAGGAGTATAAAGACTATGTTCAAGATATAATTGATTTTTATGAAGGCTGTGAGAATGAAGAAGATGCCTTGGATGAGGAATCAACTCTTTCTCTTCCCTATTCATCTACATCAGATGAAAATTTTGTGTGTTGCTCTTTTGAAAAAAAATGCAGAGGATATTTCTGTTCTTGAAACAGATGTTTTTGGCAGTCCTGCTTATGATGAATAAGTTATTTCAAATAATGACTAAAAACAACCAATTTTTGATGAATATCCCAGTGAAGATGATGAAGAGCAAATCTTTTTCATGGTTTCTTTGGAACCTCATAGCATGGTTCCTGTATATGATAATTATGGATCTGATCCTTGGGAGAGCCATGAAGGAGAAATGGAAGAGATCAACTTATCTCATCTCCAACAATTATAAATGAGCAACATGTTAAAGAGAAACATCCATTCATTGATATACATGAGGAGATCTCTTGCCATCAGCTAGCAGATGTTACTAGAGAAGGCAAAGGAGAAGTGGATTAGCAGCGTACATCATCCTTTCACTCACCTGTGCTTGCTACAAACATTCAACCAGTTGTGAGCAGCTGTAAAGCAAAGCAGGCTTTCTGTTACCAATCTAGTAGGTTTTATCACCTATTTTATGACCATGTGGGGGAGTACATGGAGTTGCATTTCCTCCATGTATTGAAGCCTTCAAGCTTTGTGATAACTTCAACATTGGGAGGTAATATGAAAAATGTAATTATTTTGTTGTCACAGTTTTATTATCTCTTGTTGATCATTGGCAGAGTAAGAAAGTATTCCGTTAGGAAGTTACTTGAGTGGCTCTGGTGGAAGTTGTTGTCACCTAGCCTATTGTAAAAGTCAGTAGAGTAGGGTCTTGTATATAAATAAGCTCATGTGCGAGATTTTCAATTTTTAGTTTTCTTTTAGTATTTGAATAAGTGACCCCATATCCCTAGGATAAGACATTGAAGCTTCTTGTTCTTGGCAGCTCACAGAGAGCATGCCATCCCCTATGGATCCAATGTTATCACATAAAGTTGCCATGGGTCATACGCAGTTATTGTTGAGACCTAGGTCTGCAAATCTACCGAGTCTCTCTCTCTTTTTTGCATGCCTTCCTATAAATTTTTGTCTTTTGGTTGATAAAGTCAGGTTGATCAAGTATGTTGTTTACGCAGGAAAAACTATGAGCAGAATGCAATGTTCAGAGAAGTCCTTTTTCAGGATCGAAATACTGGCAGGCGAATATATTCAATTTTCGGCCATAAGATCTTAGCAAGAGAAAGATCAACCGCCAGATCAACAAGATTAAGTCATGACCATCAGATCTCATCAAAGAGAAATCGACGGTGGGGAGGCATTGCGGGGATCGGGATGAAAATTAAATTTTCTGCAAGTTGTGAGCCTGCAATCTCTCAGGATTGTTGATATTTCTAGATCAACAAATCAACTATGCATATCGGTCCTGTCATGAACGAGCATCTTCGCATTGCAGGGATCAAAAAGGAAATTAAAGTATCTACTAGTTGTGAGCCCAAAATCGCTCATGGCCATTGATCTTTCGGTAGGGGACACATGTCAGGCTATCTCTAATTCCAGGAGAAAGTAAGAAAAATTTGAGTGAGTAAAGGACTCACGAAGGCCTGAAGCCCGAACTCCCGAAGTAATTATGGACCGTTGATCTCAAATCAACTAGAACCGTTGATCTTTGTAGCAGTATCACCTGAAATCCCAAACTCCTAAAGTGAATCTCGGTCGTCCAAATCAAGAGGCCACATGTCATCGGATCTCTCACTTCGGGAATTCAACACTTCAGATAATTGTGCGAGCAAGCAGAAGAAAGCTCCTGAAGCTCGAAATCCCGAAGTAAATTTTGACCGTCCAAAATAAGAGGACAAGTGGAGGCAGATATCGCACTTTGAAGGATTGCACAAACAAGCAGAAGAAAAAGGCCCGAACCCTGAACTCCCGAAGTGAATCTCGGTCGTCCAAATCAAGAGGCCACGCATCACTAGATATGTCACTTCGGGAATTCGACACTTCAGAGGATTGCACGAGCCAACAAAAGAAAACTCCCGAAGCCCAAACTCTCGAAGTAATTATGGACCGTTGATCTCAAATAAAAAAGAACCGTTGATCTTTGCAGCAGGGAGCAGGGTCTATCCGAGAGCGGGGCATGGAAACAAAAGCAGAGATTTCCCAAATTCTGGATTGCGATAAGATAGACGACCATGCTTCATTGTGGGGATGCAACATGCTCGAATAATAAAATTCGTGAGCAGTCCCACAATTGAAACCATGGTATAGTGGAAGAACTATGTGGTGGAAGGTGGTGAATTGCGGGCTCAAAAGAAATGTGGACCCAAACTGCCCTTGGCATCTCCCGCAATTATCTTCTTATATTGGTCCCAATCCAAGAGCAACACGTGGCAACAAACTAGGCATTAAGCCTCATCTTGATCCCGAGGAGAAATCAATCAATGAAATAAGGACTAGCGACTTAAACATCAACTACCTCCTTAAATGGAAGCATGGAGGGTATGACTAAGGAGACATAAAATTGTCAGCCCGAAGTACCACAGAGGGCAATTTCTCCTGCATGCCCATACTAGCCAGAGTTTCCTTCTAACAGAAGGAACATGACAGACAAGAGAGGACATACGGCACTGGAAAAGAGGTGCCCAATTAGCAAGACATGTCTATTGTTTTGACTATAAAGACATCATATGAACGATCTGTAAGGGGGGTTCAGAGGCTGGAGAGTCGAGAGAGTTTTAGGAACAAGGATTTGTATTTTTTGATTTTGTAAGTGTTAGGGCTTGGATTGTAAATATTATGTTATTGAAGATTCCTTTGAGTTGTTTTTATCAGAATGTTTTCTTAGTTTACATGTTGTTGTTTTCTTCCTGTATGGATGTAACATATTTGATTTATGGATTCATGAGGAGGTAGAGGATCTACTGTCATCTTGCCCATGTTTCATCACTTGTTATTTTCTTCTTGTCTGGATGTAGCATCTCTGATCTATGATTCCTGAGGCGGTAGAGGATTTGTTGTCATCTTGTCCATATTTCATGGTTCATCACTCAAACATTTTCTGTTTTTCTTCTTGTCTATATGTAGCATCTCTCTTATCTATGGATTCCCGAGGCGGTAGAGGATTTTTTTTCATCTTGCCCAACTTTCACAGTTCATCACTCATACATTTTCTGTTTTTCTTCTCATCTAGAGGTAGCATCTTTGATCTATGGATTCATGAGGCGGTAGAAGATCTATTGTCATCTTGCCCATGTTTCATTGTTTATCACTCAGAAACATTTTGTCTTCTTTCTCCTCATCACCACATAAATCCTTTTGTCTGATAGGCAGTTTAAATGCCTTCATTAGCATGATACTTATGACTCCATAGCCCAATGGTCGAGGACTGATATGCAACGACCTTTGTTATATTTTCTTTTCTTTGCAGTATTTTCTTGATCCACCTACTCAAACCATTTTAATCCATTTTACTTTTTTGATGGGTACTTGGCTTATCCTCTTGTAGTCGGAGGGTGATTCTCATTGCTAACAAGAAGCATTATGGAACTTGATTTCCTGGAATTGGATAGCAACTTGATTGAAATCAAGGCAAGGAAAAAAAATGCAACTTAGTATTGAAGGACTTGATCAGGAGAGGAAAGAGAAAGTAATTTTAACTTATTATTTCCATACTGATTTATTTGTTGTAATATCTTGTGCAATTGTGTACTTATTTGATGTCGATATATGCTTCATCGTTTGCATTTGATTGGTACATTTACAACACTTATTGGCTTACACTATAGAGAATGTCATATGTAGGAAATGATGGATTCCTTTTTATTCTTGTGTTAGTCCCTCATCATTCATGGTTATTTATTTACATGTGGAGAATTGGTATGGGCAACCTGGGTCATGCTCTATTGGCCTGTTATGACACACTTGAAGTTCAAGTTCCTGGAAAAAATCCATATAAAATAAACTACTTATTACAAACATTTTGTGGCTATATGGTCCACATGTCCATTCTTTAAAAGGTATTTTAAGAGGAGTGTAGCATGATCTATGAGTTTTAAAATGACAATCTACCAGCAGTTGGTGGTTTTGTTCAATTTCATTAAGGATTGCACATCCAAGAATAAGATTCATAAGAGGCAAGATCCAACTGGTGTAGCAATTTGACCCAGTTTTAAACTCTGACGTCTAGTTCCTAAACATCTCCAAACTTTCAAATAGTTGCAAATGTGCTTCCTACATTGCATCATTCAACTCCACTTTGCTTCTTCTAATCTGAAACAAGTCCACTGGACTTTAATTGTTCCATGCCTTTGTCCTTGAGTTTTTTTTCCTTTTGGTGCTCTTCTTTCCAAGCATTTGGTTCATGTCTTCATTCTTTGGTTGTTATATAAAACCATCATGAAAACATACACATTATATCCATTATCATATAACATTGATATTTTCCATAGGAGTCCTCAACTCCACAATGCAATATTTATTCAAGAGTAAGTTTGTAGCCATAAGAAACACTTGTCTGTGTAACATCCCCATTTTCGAACCCCAAACTAGTGATGTATATTGTAAATATAATTTATGACTAAGGGCCAAATGATGTAAATTGAATATAATGAATAAAATGTATCGCTAGCTGCAGAGGGACATGGACGAAGATTTTGGGGCTTAGTTTCCACAAGAGAGGGAAGGGGTCCAAGGGAGAGAGTTTACCCTTGTCTATTAAACGCAAACCCATTTCTTTCTAAATTATTCTTACTTTGAACCTTCTATTTATGGTTAAGTGTTCTAGAGCCCAATCATTGAATTCATGTAAGAGGGTGGGTGTGAGAGTCATGTCTCATAGTTATGAGAGCATGGGGGCTAAGGAAAATTATCTTGGGCAAGAGTGCAAGTCAAGCAAGCAAGAGAAAGAGGGGAAACTCATACGGGTAGGAGACTAGAATGGAAGATTCACATTTTTGCATTGAGAACAACTTTTACATGGAATTTTTTGGACAACAAAGGAGTTCTGAGTGTTGAAGCTTGAAGGTAGTTGTCGTGGGCACGTTTGGCAGTTGTTTAGAGTTAAAATTGCATGGATAAAGAGGCCCCGAGCCTATGAGTAATGATTTTTTCAAAACTCGTCAAGGGAAGTAAGCATTTTTCTGTTGGACGGTTTTTTTTTGCAATTTGGATCTTTTATTTTTTGCAATTGTATGATCGTGGTTGTGAGCGACCTATTCACACAGAGCGACCATGGTCGTGGTCGTGAGAAGCCTGTGCACATAGAGCGACCATAGTTGTTGTCGTGAGCAGCCTATGCACACAGAGTGACCATAGTTGCCGTCGTGAGCGACCTGTGCAAACAAAGTGTAATATATTGTTGTAATCTAGGGAAAAGTAGGGAGAGTTACCGATAGATCCTTACATAGACATTTAATAGAATATAGATGCACACATAGAAGTATAGATAAATACATACACAAGTAATGAGAGCCCAAATAACATTCCTTTATTATAAGATATAACAATACATCATAATTACATACAACCTCTCACATGAAGCTATATGAGGCTTCATGTGCTTGTCTATTTATACCTCTTTCAGGCAGTTGTAACTACTTAACTGCCTGGGTCGGTCGGTTAACAAATACTCTGACCAACCTCTACTTATGACTTTGTCAGTTGACCGACTAGTTCTTAGTTGACTGTCGGATCTAGTCAACTAGCCCCTACAACATCTCCCCCCACCTCAATTCATTTCTTGTCCCGAGCATGCGGGGGTTATACAAAATTATTTTTCCATATTCTGATTACAAAATTACAAAATAGAGGAGAGAGAGAGAGAGAGAGAGAGAGAAGAAGAAGAAGAGGATACATAATCTTCATATAGTAGACCGACTTAAAGTGTTATTTCTAACTGCTCCATTGTGCATGGAATTCCCCTGCTGGTTTCGTTGACTTCTTTTCTCTTTTCACTTTATGTACTGACTTTGAGGTAGTCTGAATGATACTAGGGGCTGCCAAATTTTTTTGTTGTATGAATTCACACCATGTGTCGATCACCTATTGTGCTTCGATATTTAGTATGTTCGATTGGGCAATCAGGTCGAATTTTTCTGCTAAATCTGATGTCTGAGATGTACCAAACTCTTGGTCAAATTTCTGTTCTCTGAGTTGCATTGTGTATTGGAGCTCGCTAATTTCCAACTGCACTTTGTGTCCCTCCTTCTACCATTCATGTTCTTGTTGTGATAGTTGTAACTCCGTTGCTTTTTCTTTTTCCAGCTATGTGGTGAGGGATTCTTTGATTTTTCTATCGGAGGCCAAGTTTCTTGCTCTTTCTATACTTTCAAATGCAACCTTCATATCTGACATTTACTAAATGCATCTGCAAAATGTGTTGGCCATTCACTTACCACATAATTCAATCTGCTAGCTTGTTTGGTCAATTTATTTATATCTTGCTTGGATCCTTTAAGATTATTCCGTTCTGTCTCTAAGGTTGTGTTCATCTGCTCCTGAGTTGTTTGAATTTCCTTTGTTGGTAAGTCGCGTTGTTGTTCGAATTCTTCTTTTTCTCTTTGCAGAGTCACAATTTATTTTTGGTAGTCTATACTGGCTTTGATTATTCTGTCAATTAGCTCTTTAAACCCTTCTAAGGGGTTTTGTGCCTCTGGTATCTGTTATATCCTCTCATGCAACTAGACTGCTTCTCTGCACTCCTCCAAGATGTTCTTTTGCTCTTGTTTTAGTCTCTCGACCCAACTTCCTTCTTTGATCACATTCTTCCATCTCCTTGATGACTCTTTTGAAATGGCTCCATGTAAGTCAATGTTGAGATCAATTCCTGCTTTTGAAATTTCCCTCCCCTTTTCTATTTTCCCAATTTCTTTAGTCCATTTCTTTTTCGTATTCTATACTTACCCAAATTCCCCTTTTCTTTTTTCCCTTCTATTTTCCCTTTCTAGTTTTTATACTTAGTCGTTTTTCCAAAACAACGGGTTCCTGGGTTGGCGGACTCACAAATACTCATCTCCAATCCACACTCTCACATATTGAGTCTAACCAACCGCCACATTATGCCATACTTATCCGTTTCTGCAGTTGCAGGTTCCCGGGTTGGCGGGGTCAAACTCTCTTACCCCATGTTCCGTGATATATATTTTGCATACAAAAGATCAGTGATCTACATTTTAACCATCTAATTCCCTGAGCTCCCAAGTATCTCATTCCTCCTATGTTGAGTACGTCTGACTGCATCACAACACTTAGCCAATTTTTGACCTTCTACAATCGTGAGTTCGTGGGTTCCTGGTTGATGGGTTCACAAAAATCTCAAATCTTATTTTTCTCCCATCCGTCCCTGCCACCTTCGCACTTTTTCCAATACACATTTAGTATGGTTTAATGCTAATAACTCATTATGCAGGTCTCATAAATATTGTAATTAATAGGAGAGGGGCTTGAGGAGATTTCTCATTAAACCACATTAAAACATGATTTGCAGAAGATTATATTATATCTCTCAAGCGCTCATTCCAAATATTATCTGGATCAAAAGAACGCTCCCTCCAACTTATTGCAGCAACAACTCGACAAAAGTTCTACGGAGATAATTTGAACATTTTTGGATGAGAGGACCAAAACTTTCAGTGGTCTAGAGCGTACTCTTATTATTCATCCCCTTCTACTCAGAAGGAAGTAATTTGGACATCTGAAATTGCTCATGCAGGCTGTGTTCCTGAAGTCTTTGACTGTAAGGAGTTGGTTTCCTGGTGGGCTGAGAAGTATATACCAAACCGACGGATTATTCAACTCCAAGACTATTCTCCCATCTCCCTTTTGCCTCAAGTATTTCGTAAAATACTGAGACTTCCAAAGCCAACACTCACCTTCAAAGGTGAAGATTGCAGAGACTTCTTGAAAAAACACGACAACAACCTGGATCTCTTACCTAAATTCTTGGATAATCATGCATCCATCCGTGAATATATTACTAGATTGCAAATCAACTTGTTCAAAAATCCATTTCGGGAAATTGCCTGGTTATTTACCGAAGTTACGGGCCAAGAAAATACTGCTAGCATTTCCCATATGATTCTTTACATCTTATATTTTACTGTCAAGGAGCATGCCATTTTCGATTGGGGGAAGTCGATTTCCATTGAAATCTCTTCCCAATTGTCTTAGTATAAAAATGATAAGAAATTGTTTATGTCTTCTTATTTGGTTTCCGCGAGAGCACATTGCTATCATTTCCTTAGATTGTCTATATGCAAGAGGGTGAATTGTGAATTTGACCCCGTGACTTTTTGGTGCCAAGCTTTATGGAGGCACAAAGATTCCCTACATTTTTATGAAGTTTACAATGACTTTGTCTATGTTTTTAAAGAAAGAAAAAAATTCGGAAAGGACACCCCAAGAATATCCACTCAAGCTAGTAAATTTCTAGACAAAAAGGGGACTTTGAAGAAAATGGAATATTACAATGTTATCAATATTTTTGGTTCTAATGAAAATCCTTCTTTCTTCCATGTCATATATCCAGCAGACTGTTTGTCACAGAAGTCGCATGGAAATAAAACTTTTGGCTTCACTTTTTTCACGAAAAATGGAAAAATCAATTCATACTTTTGCCTTGGAAAGTTGGGGATTTTGTATTCAGAAATATGAACAAAAATGATGAATTTTCAAATCACTTCCACAACTTGAATCTTAAGTATGCTGAAAAGATTAGAGGGTTTGAACCTAATGGAATATTTGTGGAACATATGTCAACAGTGGGTTTTAGCAGTTCATTTATCCATATAGTTCTAGGAGAATAAGAAGATAATAACCTAGGCAATCCTACCCACACTGCTGGTGACTTAGAGATGGTACTTTGTACCAATGAATTGTATAAATAGAGAGGAAAAGGTCCCAGCGAGAAGAGTGCCCAGTCCCCAACTATTACTCCCAAGACTTCAACACCTCATGGTAGTGCTCCAACGACCCACCCATCCAAAAAAGTAATCAATAGTAGTTCAGGCAAAGGAGGAGACAAGAACCCCCTCTAGGAAAAATTGAAAGCTCCCATAAA
>JASDQU010223741.1:2211-17653 GCA_032191745.1 Picea mariana | reverse complement strand
TCAGGGCCTACATGTACTTCCTTCTTCAATTCACTTTGTCATCTTCAAAAATTCATTTCTCCTCAGCCATGAGGATCCACATGATGTGCCACATACCACCAAAAAAAACATGATGTATATTATCCATTCACGGGTGTTGTATATGCATGTGCATTTTCCTTAATGTCCAAATACCTTTATCAATCTTGTGGTCCAAAACCCATGACTAGGGTTGACATCAATGACAACAACCAATCTTCCAACATGCTCCATAATAACCATTTAGATAAAAGAAAGTTTTCTTTAGTCTTAAGTTTTAAAAAGGATAATGTTCCAAAATAGGCTCCATCTAGGGATCTCGTCTCCTTGCGGGACAAGAAGAACAGTAGACCATGTGCCTTTATTGGGTAAATGGAGTCATTAGTTTGTTTTTGCGAAACTTGTTCTGAAGGGGGGGTACAAGGGAAAAAAGGGGGTTTCATCCTTATCTCTGAAATCTTTCGAAACTTAACCGCTTTCTAATCTCGATTTCAGGCCATTTGACTTCCTCTTCCCTGATACCGACTTCTGGTCTGCTTAGGATAATCCAAACAACCTCATGAATTTTCACAGGTTCAGTGGATCTTGCTTTCCTCGAGATGAAGTAATTTTGATGTTTTTAATCATGGAGTCCTGCATGAACTGGGGATGTATATCTAGTTTCAAAGAAAAATAATTACCATAGCACGTTACAATTAATGTATAACAACCTTGCATATATCTTGGACATTGCTTCACTGCCAGTTAACCTATTCAGTGCCTCGGTGAAGTTATCTGATTCCCTTTATTGAATTTCCTTTCACCACTTCAAATTGTAACTTTGCATTGAAATGATGATATGAGGGCAATCATTTCATGAATTTCCTTTCATCATCTCTTTTTTTGGACTAGATGGGGGCAATTAATTTTTGAATTTCCTTTCACCATCTGTCTTATATTTTTTGACATAAAGTGGGGGCAATCAATTAGCATAAAGTATACCAGGAATGATATCTGTGTATAATTTTGCAACAGAGGTTTGTCAACTTACTTTGATTACTCTGGATCAGTTTCCTTTTGACCTTCAAAACATCTTGGTCTGCAAGAAAACTTATGGTATAAATTTGTTTCCAGGAACCTTCTTTTGAGCAAGACTAAAATCCTAGAACATGTGAAAAGAACTAAGAGAGTTAGGATTAACCTATGCATATCTTAGTTCAGTAGGCATTTGAGGGGTCATGAGGAATTTCCTTTCTTCTAAAGATTCATTTGTCAGCTTTCAGAGTTAAAGTGTAACCTCTCTTTTCTCTATGGAGATCATGGGAAGGCGTCTGGGGTCAAGGAAAGAAAACCTAGGGCTGGGACGGGATGACAGAGAAGGCTTTGAAATCCGTAAACATAGTCATGGTAACACAATTCTGACTCTTGGAACCTTTACTTTGAGGTCACTTTACTTCTCCTGTTTATTTTACTTATTTTTGTCTTGTCTAGAGGAATCTTTTATGGCCCATAGAAGAATTTGTTCTTTCGATGATACCTCAGGCGAAAATGTTTATAGTTGTGAGACTGTTGTTGCACCTAGGTGACATTCATTTGAAATCTAGACATTTTAGGAGTTCATACCTTTGCCTTACCATTTCATTCTCATCTTAGTAACTTATTTTTGATCACTTGTTTCGGGTGAATCAATTTTCTGATACACGACCATCTGTTTTCTTCTTTGATGTTTGGGCTGTAGACCGGAATCCTGCAAGAAAACAACATGAAGGGCATTAGGGTTCCAAAATTTATGGGATTCAACGTGTTGAATATTTCATATCTCTATTTCTAGGAGATCACTAACCTTATTTATTTGCGGTGAAAGTAAAACCTTACCGAAAAACTATAAAAACAGAAAACACAAACCGATATATACAATGGAAATTTGGAAATCGTTTATTGCATATAGTGCTTCAGATAACGCCTGTTGATAGGGGCATTGAGAATTTTACTGTCCAAATTTTCTAACAAAAATGAGTTCTTCCCTTCAGAAGCTGTGACCTTGAATGGTCCATACCAGATATGATCAAATTTGTCATGTTTTGCTGGGTCTTCCCTCCTCGCATCCCATTTCAAAACCAAATTGCCAGGGAGGAATTCCTTGTCTTTAGCCTTATGATCGAACAATGATTTCATGTTGTCCTGATATTTTTGCAGCCTTTCATCAACCTCATCCCTATTTTGCTAAACTTCAATCAATTGATTTATTCTTCTTGTGACATGGTTTGGTTCTTATTTTTCATCTTGCCAAAGCTTCATCACTGGTAGAGCTAGGTTTATGGGTAATACCATGTCAGTCCCATATACCATTTGGAATGGAGAAGTGCCAATCGATTTCTTGGTGCCTATCCGGTTTTCCCATAGGGCGTATTTTAAATGCACATGCCAATATTTTTTTGTTTTCGTTCAACACTTTCTTAATTATGGTAATTAAGCTTTTGTTTGACGACTCAGCTAGTCCATTGCCTTGGGGTAGTATGTTGTAGAATGACCCAGTATAATATTGCATTTTTGGAAAAAGCTGGCCATATCCATAGATATGAATGCCTGGGCATTATCTGTAACTATTTTTCGGGGACAACAAAATATAGATAATATGTTTTCTTCCAAGAAGTCTATTACCACCGAATCTGTAGCTTTTCTAGTCGAAATGGCTTCTACCCATTTTGTGAAATAGTCTGTAGCGTCCAGGATCCATTTGTATTGAGCACTTTAATGTGGATTGATTTTGCCTATAAAATCCAACCCCCATTGTTGAAACAGGGATTCCGTTTTAATCGGGACCAAAGGTAATGTTGGGAGTTTCTGCTTTACTGCGAATAATTGGCAAGAGTTATAGGCTTTGAATTTGGCATTGACATCTGGGATAGATGATACAAACAAGCTCTGACTTTGGTTATACAAACACGAACAATGATCAAAAGAAGCATGATGGAATAGAAATAAATCTCAAAACGAAATGAGACGGTAATTATGAATTCATGTTCACGCGCATGAATTGTCATAAAACACCAGAATTCATTAATGAATATATTTTCGTAGTGGAGGTTAGGTCATGAAAATGGGTCAAAGAAGACATGGCCATGTGAGAAATGAGAAGGAAAAGGTGACCAAAGAAAATAATAATTAGATATAGGCACATGACCAGTGTTGATTACTAGAATAAGTGTTGATTCTTGTCGACCCCAAAAAGTGATCAATTAATGGGGCCAATGTTGAAATTTTCTCAAACTTTTCTTGTAGTCATTGAAATTTTACATGGTTGCACTAGATGCATTCCTTGATGGTATGGGAGGGTTTCAAGACTCAAACATTACTCATATTATACCCACATAAACAATTGGTCTGTAACCGGGTGGCCAATAATTGGAATATGGTCAATAACTTAGATGAGAGCAAAAATCAAAGATAAGATCAAATAACCGACGAAGCTTGTGCAATTTTTCGAGTACTTATTGATCTAGATTTAGGAGTGGAACAAACTTATTAACACACTAAATCCAATAAACACAAAGATATGAAGAACAACACATATATCTAGTGAAAAATATCTTCTATTGAATAAATGAAATAGGATGAAACTGTAAAACTGCAGAACTGAAACACTTGCTCGAATGGTGGTAGCTATCTCTGAGAAGAGCTGTGGCTGCTACACACATCCATATGAAAAGAATGATTACAATGAGGCTCTAAAGGAATTTTTAACATTACTCATGAATGCCAAAACCATAGACATCCAAAAACCTAACCCTAGGAGATGAAATGCCAAAAGTTGTGGGCCCCTATGGGTAAGTTGGTACCTAAACTTCCCGGGGTCGTAACTTTTGCATACGACCTTCATTTTAGGCACGTGATAGGTCATTGGAAAGGTATTTTTGATAAATGCACATGATGCCATAAAACTCTGACTTTATCTATAGTTTGTCTATGGCGAGCCAAAAAAACATTGTTTAGGGATCCAAAACGACCCTGGAAGTACAAAAAGATGTGATGACATGAAAACATACAAAATAAGACAGTTGGATTAGGTGGGAGGCCACCTATATCCATATGGAAGATGTGTATGGATTCAGACAACCCTGAAAGTGTAGAACCCACCATTACAAAGAAGTACAGAAGAACGTGTTGAACTAAAAATTGTCAAGAGGAGCTNAGATCAGTCCTCCCCCCTTAGGAAGCAATGGTCTCCATTGCATAGAGTTACCCCATCAGTTGAGGACACTTCTGTTGAATTTGGCTCTGGGTAAGCCACTTTCCTTGGTGGAGGAGCTGCCCTTCCTTGACAACTCGATAAAGTTGGATCCTTTGCTGGCGATTTCCCTTGACCTGTGTGTCCACTATCTGATTAGTGGATGCATGTTCCATGTAGTCAGGGTTGAGCTTTGTTGGTGTCATATTTTCTACGATCTCTGAGGTGTCCAATAATGGTGGACAATGTGGCCGAAGGAGGTACACATTGAACACTAGGTGCAAGCCAAGGAAGGGTGGAGTGTTGAGCCCAAAAAAATTTCTACCCACATCCTTGGGGATAGTGTAAGGCCCATAGGAAAGTGGGTGGAGATTCCTATGGGGCCCTATAAGACGCTGCTTCTGTGAATGTAACTAGACCTTGTCTCCAACCTAAAACTGGTGCGGTACCTTGTGTTGATCATAACGTTTCTTGCACTTAGCATTGGATTTCAACAAAATATCATGGACCAGTTGGCGGATGTGCTGAATCCACTCAATGAATCTGGTATCTTTTTCGATATCAAAATGAACATGGGAAGAGTCTGTCTGTGTGGTTGCAAGAGGTAGTGCAACATCAAGGGGACCTAAGGGTTGGAATTCGAGTCCCACCTAAAATGGGCTATGGCCAATGGATCTATGGGGAGCCCTGTTGTAATTGTGATGAATATAGGAGAGACTCTCATCCCAAGTACGTGGATTATTAGAGTTGTACATGCGCAGGATGAGCACAATCATCCGATTAACGACCTCTGCTTGGTTGTCTGTTTGGGGGTGGAAAGTAGTGGATTTAGTGAGCTTGGTGTCCAACAGTGACCAGAGACGCGACCAAAATGTGTTGAGGAACCTGCTGTCCTGGTCAGAGATGATGGTCTGTGGTATCCAAAAATGGACCCACACTCATTCAAAGAAGATCTTGGCAGTATCTGCCGCTGTGATGTTCATCTTGTAGGCTGTGAGGATGGACATCTTCAAAAACTGATCAATGACCACAAATACACAATCATTGCCTTGCTTGGTGGATGAAAGGACATGTAATCCATTGAGATGGATTTCAAAGGCTTCTCGGGGGTAGGAAGAGGGGTGTATAAGCCTTGCTTCTTGATGGTTGGCTTGGCAATGGCACATGCAATGCAATATTTGATATACTTGCTGACGTCCTCTCAAAGGTTTGGCTAATAAAAATGTTTATGGAGAACGACCATAGTTTTCTCCATGCCAAAATGTCCTACCATTCGATTGTAGTGGGATTCCCAAATCATCTTTTCACGTTCAATTGAAGGAACAAAGAGATGGCCCAGATGGCATAACAGTTCGCCTTGAATGTGAAAATCGTTGACAGTCGCGCCTGTACCCAAGAGATGATAGGTGGTGGAAAATTCTGGATCTTGCTGATAAAGTTGGGATCACTCAGATGCCTCATGTCCATAGGAATGGAGTAAAGTGGTGAGTGAAACCACGGGAGGTCCACTGAGGCAGTCAACAACACAATTTGTGCTCCATGTCTTATACTTGATGTTGAGATGGAACTGTTGCATGTAGGTGGACCACTTTTGATGGTGGTCGTTCTGCAACTTCCCCTGTGTCTGTATGAACTACAGAGGCTTGTGATTGGTGTGGATAATCGTCTCTTTTCCGAAAATGTAATGTTTCCATTGAAAACAAGCTTGTACAATGGAATACATTTCCTTGTCATAGGTGGGGTATTTTCGGACAATATATGAGAGTGTCTCACTATGGTATGCCACCAGATGACCATGATGAGTGAGAATTGCACCTAAAGCATGGTCAAATGCATCGGTCTCAATCTTGAATGGTTGTTGTAGATCAGGAAAGGAAAGTATTAGAGATGAGCACAAGCTATTCTTAAGATCATCAAATGCTTGTTGTTGTTCCTTCCCCCACAATAAATTTTCCTTGCCACCTCACTCAGTTACATGGCTAAGGGCCCATGCAATATGGGGGAATCCCAACACGAACCATCAGTAGCTTGTATTTACACAGAGTGTTCAAAACCTACTGAATATACCACATGCACTCCTCCCAAGTTCTATTGAAGATGAGGATGTCATCCAAATATACCACCACAAAAGAGTTGGTGAAGGGTCTCAATACATCATCCATCAACCTCATGAAAGTGGCTGATGCATTTGTTAAGCCAAAGGGCATGACCAACCATTCAAAGAGACCTTCTTTATATTTGAAAGATGTCTTCCATACATCAGTTGGTTCGATGGAAACCTAGTGGTAGCCAGAATTTAGATTAATCTTGTTGAAGAACTTCTCCCCATTGATTTGGTCAAGAAGGTCATCAATCCTAGGAATTGGGTACCAGTTCCTGACTGTGATTTTGTTTAATTCTCTGTAATCAATGCAGAGTCGCCAGGTCCCGTTCTTCTTCGGCACCAGTACAATCATGCTTCTGCAAGGGGAGGGGCTGGGTATGATGTGTCCCTCTTGAAGAAGCTCTTGGATATGATGCTTGATTTCATCATTTTCCATTAATGAGCGATGATAGACTAGTCCATTAGGAATAGGTGCACCATGGGTTATATAATTTGGATTCTTGAATTGGCAGTGCGGCGGTACCCCAGTGGGTGAGGAGAATATGTATCTATATTCTTCCATGATCCCATCCACTTGATTCTGCTACAAAGAGAGGCTCTGTGTAGAGGCCACGTATATGGCGGTGACCTTCTGCTTACTATGAGCATAGATCACAAAGAAGACAAATTTCCCAATCTGTGAAATGAACTTACTGCATTTCTTAGCAGAGATTAAAGAAATAGAAGTAGGCGGTGCTACCTATGGTATCCTGTACAGTTGTCTACCCAAAGTAATAATAACATTGCGGGGTCTAGACTTATACACATCATGACACTTCCACAAATATGGTTGTCCTAAAATAACATCACAAACTTCAAGGGGAGAAATATCACACAATACCTCGTCCCTGAAAGGCTTGATGTCGTAGGGAAGATGACATTGTTGGCTGAAACAAAGATCTTTTCCTTGGCGAAGCCAATTGATGGTGTAGGGTAGTGGGTGAGGTGTCATCGGTAGGTCCAACCGCTTGATGACCTCTGTTGAGATCAAGTTCTTTTGAATACTACTATAGAAAATGAAATGAAGTAGAGCCCCCTTTACCCACATTTGTGAGTGAAAGAGGCGTTCCCCTTCCTCTAGTTCTTCTGGTTCACTTGGCTATACTTTGGTGGTAGCGATAATGGCACTGGGTTAAGCATCAATAATCCACTTATGTCCTTCCAGATTTGATTTAGATTCATAATCAACCTTTGAATCAGAATCCTTCATCTCAGTCATGAGTGACTGCTTAGAGCGACATCTTCAGTGTTGTGTCAAGGGATTTTATGGTGTTCACACCATTTTTCTCGTGTCCTTCTTCGTCTTCTCATTGCCTTTTTTGTGTTGTGGCTTGGGTTGGTTTTCTTGAGAGTGGCCATATTTTCTCTGTCCCTTGCTGTGTGGGTTGGGGCCACCTTTTCCATGCTTCGGCTGTGAGGGGTTTGCAGATCCAAACTCTCGCCTCTTCTTCTTAAATTTCTGCTCAATCTTGACAACATATCTATAAGCCGTACCCAATGAGGTAATGTCTAGAAGCTCCATTTCTGTTTGAATGTATCTATGAAAATAACCATTATATTTGAGCACCAGATGTTGCTCAGAGTATTTGATACCCAATTTGGTGCGCAAGGTATGGAAAATATTAGTGAAATATTGTACTATCTGGTCCCTTTCTTGATGTAGGGTGGTCTATCTGGTGTACTGGTCCTCATAGCTTCCAACAGGGTAGTACTATTCTTTAATGGAATCCCAGAAGGAATCCCATGTAGGGGAAATGACAAATATTGTAGATTCCTCTATGGCCGTTTTCTCAGAGTAAGTATCCCACAAGCCCTTAACATGGGGGATGACCTTGAGGAGTGGAAAAGTAATATTTCCCCTATCAGAAAAATTGTGGAACGAAAAATACCCTTCGAGAAGATTCAACCATTTATCTACAACATCCACATCTATCAGTGCTTCAAATAATGAAATATAAAAATCTAAATATACCTTGAAGGGGGTTGCATGGCTGCTTGATGAATATGCTTCTCCCGTGGGAAGCCGTCGAAGGATCTGCGCAAATTTGTCCATCATTTCATTCCTTTGTCACACAATGGATTCCTTGAGAAACATTTTAAAAGCATCTCCTGCTCCATCATCTGTATTTTCGTCCCCCATGGTTTTTTGTCAGGTTCGGCCTGACCGATATTGCAATGACTCGATTGGTTTGAGTCCCAACTTCTTGTACCCAGATCTTGTCAGGGACATGCACGAATAAAAATAGATGAAGAGTAGACCGATCTGATACCACTGATCCAGATTTAGGAGTGAAATGAACCGATTAACATAATGAATCCAATAAACACAGAGATATGAAGAACAACACATATATACAGTGAACAATATCTTCTATTGAATAAATGAAATATGCTGAAACTGTAGAACTAAAACACTTGCTCAAATGGTGGTAGTTATCTCTGAGAAGAGATGTGGCTACTACATGCATCCATCTAAGAAGAATGATTACAATGAGGCTCTAGAGGCCTTTTAAACATTACTCATGAATGCCAAAACCCTAGAAATCCAAAAACCCAACCCTAGGAGATGAAATACCAAAAGTTATGTGGCCCACTATGGGTAAGTTGGTACCTCAACTTCCCGAGGTCGTAACTTTTTCATACGACCTCCATTTTAGGTGCTTGATAGCCCGTTGGAAAGGTATTTTTGAGAAATACACATTACGCCTTCAAACTCTGACTTTGTCTATAGTTTGAATGTGGTGAGCAAACAAAACATTGTTTAGGGCCCCAAAATGACCCTAGAAGTCCAGAAAGATGTGCTGACATGAAAACATACAAAATAATCCAGTTGGATTAGGTGGGAGGCCACCAGTATCCACCTGGAAGATGTGTAGGTCTTCAGACAACCACGAAAGTGTAGAACCCACCATTACAAAGAAGTACATAAGAATGTGATAAACTAAAAATTGTCAAGAGGAGCCAGTCAGAATAGGTGGGTGGCCACCAATATCCACTTGGATCACTTGTCTATCAAATATTAATGTGTTTTGACAAACTTGTGATACAGTCCATACATATTTATTGAGTTCAGGTCATGAAAATGGGTCAAAGAAGACATGTTCATGGGATAACCGAGAAGGAAAATGTGACCAAAGAGAATACCAATTAGATATAGGCACATGACCAATGTTGATTACTAAAATAAGTGTTGATTCTTGTCGACCCCGCAAAGTGACCAGTTAATGGGGCCAACATTGAAATTTTCTCAAACTTTTCCTATAGTCATTGAAGTTTGACATGGTTGCACTAGCATGCTTTGATGGTATGGGAGGTTTCAAGACTCAAATATTACTCATATTATACCCACATAAGCGAATGGTCTGTAACTGGGTGGCCAATAAGTGGAACATGGTCAATAGATTAGATGAGATCAAAAATCAAAGATAAGATCAAATAACTGACGAATTTTGTGCACTTTTTCGAGTACATGTCTATCGAGTATTAATGCATTTTGACAAACTTGTGATATAGTCCATAAATATTTATTGAGGTTAGGTCATGAAAAGGGGTCAAATAAGACATGGCCGTGTGAGAATTGAGAAGGAAAAAGTGACCAAAGAGAATACCAATTAGATATAGGCACATGAGAAATTTTGATTACTAGAATAAGTGTTGATTCTCATCGACCCCGCAAAGTGACCGGTTAATGGGGCCAACGTTGAAATTTTCTCAAACTTTTCCTGTAGTGATTGAAATTTTACATGGTTTCACTAGATGCATGCCTTGAAAGTATGGGAGGGTTTCAAGACTCAAATATTAATCATATTATATCCACATAAGAGAATGGTCTATAACTGGGTGGCCAATAAATGAAATATGGTCAATAGCTTAGATGAGAGAAAAAATCAAAGATAAGATCAAATAACCGATGAAGCTTGTGCAATTTTTCGAGTACTTGTCTATCGAGTATTAATGTGTTTTGAAAAAGTTGTGATATAGTCCATAAATATCTATTGAGGTTAGGTCATGAAAAAGGGGTCAAAGAATACATGGCCATGTGAGAACTGAGAAGAAAAATGTGACCAAAGAGAATGCCAATTAGATATAGGCACATGACCATTGTTGATTACTAGAATAAGTTTTGATTCTCGTCAACCCTGCAAAGTGACTAGTTAATGGGGCCAACGTTTTCTCAAACGTTTCCTGTAGTCATTGAAATTTGACATGGTTGCACTAGATGCATGCCTTGATGGTATGGGATGGTTTCAAGACTCAAATATTACTCATATTAAAACTCGATTAAATAAATTTCATACCTAGCTTAAACCTTCTCATTTCCCCTTTAGAATTCATTCTAGAAGGAATACATGCTATGGGATGCTCACTATGCATGGAAGTACATTGTTGTTGGTGCTCCAAGTTATTGATGCACATAGTGTAGTTCTGGTTTCAAAACCGATAACGTTGGGATGGGAGAATGAATGAGAGAGTGCATTGTGAAGAGAAAGTGAAAATAACCTAGATGGGTATAAGAGGCTATAAGAGAGTGTAGAGGGTGGGAAACCTATGAAGGTTGGAAACTTGTGTATTTTTGGTTCATAGATGTTTGAGAATCCAAGTAAATAGAGAAAATAAAAAGACATGAAAATTATCAATACATTTAACATATGAAAATAGTGAATAACAAAAATATACATCTTCAATAAAAACACATGTACATATTTACAATATACAATTAATGATTTAATTGTATGATTTAGGGATGGGGCCAACCCTAGGATACCATCATATCCAATTTTAAATTTTGTTCATCTAACAATTTTCAAGGTTTTCCATTTACCAATTAGTGGAAATTATGCTTTAATTTGACCCCACACAAAGTGACCTTTGAATGGGGCCAATGTTGAAATCTTTTCAGTTTGTGCTTGTTTGCACTAAAATGTGACATGGTTATAGTAGATGCATGCATTGACGGTATGGGAGGGTTTCGAGACTCAAATACAACTCACACAAAGAATTCTTCAATCAGACGATAAAATTACAACATAAATGTGAAGGAGATGAAATTATCCATCATCATATTTGTCATCATCGTTATCATTGTATTGCGACGAGGTTTCAATGAACATGTTCATCGTTCCTATAACATCTTCATCGATACTTTCTAGAAAAAACGACCAGTGAACAAGTCCAACATTGAATTTTTTCAAATTATGCTTCTCCAAGTCATGGACATGGTATGATGAGGAAATATAAATGTCGTAAGGCATCCAATACGCTTTTAGGACTCCCAAACCATGCATAGGGTCTAAAACCACCACATAGACCCTATACATGAAATCTTTGGCCTATGTGTCATATTGACACATTTACAAGGTTTTATGAACTATACATGACTCATACGGTTTTGTACATGGTATATGGATAAAACAAATAGTATTCAAGAGCCTAAAGGATGCTTTAAGAGCTCATATACCATGAATAAGGTATAAAACCAAGAGAAGCTAATTCAGGTTTATACTATCATCTCCAATTTTAACTTTGGTTCATGTAACAATTTTCAAGGTTGTCCATTAATTATTAATTAGTGAAATTATTCTTTAATTTGACCCTGCGCAGAGTTACTTGTGAATGGGGCCAACGTTGAAATTTTTTCAGTTTGTGCTTGTATGCATTGAAATTTGACATGGTTATATTAGATGCATGTGTTGACGGTATGGGAGGGTTTCAAGGCTCAAGTACGACTCACACAAATAATTCGGTAATCAAATGAAAAAATTACAACATAAATGTGAAGGAGTTGAAATTATCCATCATCGTATTTGTCATCATCATTATCATCGTATTGCGGCGAGGTTTCAATGAACATGTTCGTTGTTCCTATAACATCTTTGTCAGAACTTTTCAGAAACAACCCAAAGCTTATTTAGGTTTATACCATCATCTCCAATTTTAACTTTGATTCATCTAACAATTTTCAAGGTTGTCCATTAATTATTAATTAGTGAAAATTATTTTTTAATTTGACCCCGTGTAGAGTTGTGAATGGGGCCAATGTTGAATTTTTTTCAGTTTGTGCTTCATGCACTGAAATTTGACATGGTTATAGTAGATGCATGTGTTCACAGTAGGGAGGGTTTCGAGGATCAAATACGACTCACACAAAGAATTTGATAATCAAATGAAAAAATTACAACATAAATGTGAAGGAGATGAAATTATCCATCATCACATTTGTCATCATCATTATCATCATATTGCGATGGGGTTTCAATGAGAATGTTCAATTTTCCTATAGCATCTTTGTTGGAAATTTCCAGAAACAATGACCTAAGCACTAAGGAAGGAAAGAGGCAATAAGAAAAAAAAATTAGTTCCGAACTAGCCAAGGTAATAGGCTAAGGGAGACAATGTTGTTTCGATGTGAGTGAAGACATGAGGCACTCCCAATGATAGTAAGAAAATTATAAGAGAACAAAGGTTACGATGTTCATGGTGAAGCGTGAGTGAATGAATCTTGCAACATACATCAACATACACTAGCATGAGGCTAGTGTGAGTGCTAATACAACCTATGATGTCAGTCTCATGCTAGTGTATCATGATAATTCACACAAAATAAAGTTTTGGTTCGTATGGTGATTTAATGATCAAAGAAAGCATCAAATGTGGTGGTTATAATAATTAATTCAGTGATTGATAAGCAAATCAAACAACATTAAACTTAGAAGCTATTATAGGTTTGAGTAGGCATGCATCAATGCTAACTATTATAGGTTTGAGTAGGCATGCATCCATGCTAACTATTATACCTATTTTCTTGAGTATGCATGCATCTATATTAACTAACACGATTATTTCTCTTTGTTTATTATTGTGTCACTGTGGAGAATAGGTCATCAACACAGGATTTTAAATATATGATTCAATTTACTTGTTAGAGTGAACATGGAGCAAGTAATAGGTTTGGCTTATCACTACCTAATTGAAGTGAAAGTGAGAAAAGGAAAGTATACCATATCAAATAGAACAATAAGAAAGATTTGAATCCAAACATGGGAGGATTTTTCCCATGTTACCAAAGAAGAGGACACATGGAATATCCCCTCAATGAATAAGCACCAAGTAAAAGGGGAAATGCTACCAAGAAAATGAATAATATTGAATATGGTGGTAGAAGTTATGGGAGCTTTTTTTCATGGCATGTTTAAGATTTATGGATATTCAATTTATTTTCTATTGATGTTGAATATGTGTACAAAATTCTAATAGTGATGTTAAAGGGCCCCATAAAAGGGTGGTGAACATCCAAACTAGATTTGATGTAATCACTTATGAACCTTAAAGGATTATGATGACTCGAAGATGTTTTGAAATATTGATGGATATGTTCTCTTTTGAGAATGATATACAATATGTATTTAATCAATTTTAAGTATACGAGATATTTTGTGACGAAAAAGGATTACAACCATAAAATGAGACATTGATAACATGGATATTGAATCATCTTTAAAGGTTTTGTGTTATTCAACATTGTTTTGGAGCCTTATATTTAAGTTGTTACTGTAGTTACTTAGTTGGATACCACAGAGAATGCCATATTCACCACATTCAAAGTAGATTATGATAAATAAAAAGAAAGGTTGAACTCATTGTAGGATTTCACTTGGGTATGTTTTCACTTGAGTAACTAGTGGCAATTTTCATGGGTTTTATAGAACAACCACTTGGGTATGTGTTGTGCCTTTCATTGCTTATCCAAAGTTTGATTGTCATTGCTAGGGTTAAAATGTTTTGGGGAATTATATGATTGATACAAATTGGGTCTGTGTTATTTTATTTATGGTTAAAAGGGATTAGTGAATATAAGCACAATTTGTATGTACATCAATTTTTCACATCACAGAGATAAAGAGCTATAGTGGGAGGCAATTTGTATGGGGTTGTTCCACTATCTATCCCTAATTATATTCTTAATGAAATTATGAACTCAAATTAGAGACATTAACTCTTACATGATTAGTATCCATCCATTGGTTACTAAGTTGATCCTATTACATGATGGTTAATACCTTAGAGGGACGAATAATCTAAAACTATAGTTGTCAAGTTGATGTGGTGGTTGTCATGGAACTGGTTACCCAATATGGTCATGATGACCAAAAGATTTTTTAGGTGGATGATTTGATCAAATTACATGGAATTCATGTGTATTATGATAAAAACTATGATGAATGAGATAGTAAGTATTAGGGGTGTGGTGTCATAAGATGAGGCAATGGATATAATTCAGTTATAATGAGCATCTTGTAATGCACAAAACTACTATGCAAGATGTGGTATAGGAGTGTCAATGGATCATAAGCTAGAGTTTGTTTATATTGAGGGTGTGGTAGGTTTGTGCATCAACATCAATATCTATTATTTTTCATGTGTAGAGGCCATAGGTTGATTCAATATTGTTAAGAATATTTTGTAATAATTTTAAGTTCGTAATGAATTTCTTATGCATCTAGTATTTCACTACCAAACAAGTGGTAAAGAGGTAAAATAGTGATGTACTTGATAGAGAAATAACATATATATTCAAGAGACTTTTGACAATTTTACATGGCAATAGAAGGATTTTGGAAAATAATTATAGATGAGCACTATTCTTCACATTCTAGGTCATCTATAACTTTAAGATTTAGTTTTAGGAATATAGCATGATTCACTTCAACCTTGGAGTGTGTATGTACTTAGGATTCAATACACATGTTACTATGGTAGTTGATGAAAATATTGAGTTTTTGAGCACCTTGTTTACCTTCACAATATTTTTCTCCATGGTGACACTAGTGTGCATGCCTTCCATCTAGGATTGACCTAGAAGGACTTTGAAGCCATTTCCAACCCCTAATATACTATAAACCCTAACCATTTTGATTATGAACACACTATGATGTATAACATTCTAACCCACTAGCACACCTTAATCCCTAACCACTAACACACCTTAATCGTCGTCATCATCATCTTCATCCTCCTCCTCCTCCTCATTATCATATAATATAATATATTTAATTATATAATATATAATATAAGTA
>JASDQU010223739.1:5573-17615 GCA_032191745.1 Picea mariana | reverse complement strand
TGTGCTTTCTTGGTATCCCATTGATCCACCTACTGAAAAGTATTTATTTCTTAAGTTACCAGGCATACCTAGCTTACAACCCTAAGTAGTTTCCTAGAGTGATAACATCAGGGTTATGACTGGGTCTTCCGTGACATACTTCCTCTTTTTGCATGCCTCTTCCACCTGCCTTGTCTTCCTTGTTATTTGTGAGGGATGCACCCCATTGGTTGTAACCTAGACCCTTTCTTCACTAACCTGTGATGTATCGCCCTTTCTGGTATGTTGTTGGCTGTCTGTCCTCCTTGTTATTTTAGGTACCATGCTACTTCCTGATGACTGATTTCATGCTACAACTTTTTTAGTGTTATCGGTTGGGATGCTTGTTTTTTTGAGGAACCTGCTTCAGCCTTTTCTTTTGGCTTGGTGGATTGTGCCACGACTGGATTTATTGCATGTTTTGTTGCTGGAAACTTCCATTGCGCAGACCAGCCTCTAATTATCCAGTCAACTTTTTCCTTGGTGATGTAGTATTGCATCTCCAACCATGCCTTATTTGGATCTCTTGAGGCCTGGATCCACATATGATGCTTGGATTCCTTGAACCTAGCTATCCCTTCCATTTCCTGGATTACCTCCACAGGAATGCGCCACACATTTTTTGTGCGATGTTGTATTTCTTTCAACAACATTTCAAACACTGTGTTGTTTGCTTGTTTAGTTTTATTATCCTTGGCCTGCCAGAGGGACTCATATATGACATCATAGCATTTTCCTTTCCTATCTAGGAAGGTTGAAATCTTTGGCTCCTTCCACCCTACCAAGGCTATAAGAATGATGAGCCAAGTGTAATGGAACTTGGTTCCATTATCCTATGGATCTCTGCAATCAACCAAAAATTGGTTCAACAGGTATGGTGCCCAACTAAACATCACTCATTTCACGCATTGTGTGACTAATGCTATGATTCCTACTAGAGCTTCTTCTTTTATGCATTTCCTCAGCAGCTTGCGATCCATAAGCTTGTTGACAAACCTCATTGTACTATCATTGATGTCCTTGAGCACAATGCCCTTGTTTCCACTACCAGTGCCAGACTGTGCTTTTACCATTTCGATGATTTCCTTCTCGCGTGCCTTGTTATCCAAGTAATCCTATGGTTGCACGCTGGATGTAGGTAATACTGTGATCTTGGCAATTAGTGTGAGATCCAACTATACTGCTATCATGTACCTAGGATACTAACTGTTTGATGTAGAGCTCGATGTTTTTACTACGCCTGAAGTGCAGTATATCCAAGAGGTTCATTATGCTAGATTTATACTACCCCGTTATCCACTATGTGAGCTTCATTATTTGTTTACCTAGGGGTCCAATTTCCCCTGTGTTTGCTAAGTATGTCTCTTCGACCAATTCCAGGAATTTGGTCACATCGTGCACATCGTGGTCCGAGCACCTACGTTTTGGTACTTTTTTGGCATATCGTCCACAGTGACCACTACGTCTGGGAGATACAAAAGAGTAATGTTCGTGGTGTCCTCCACCTTTCTTTTCTTCCTGACAACAAATGGGCCTGCCTCTACTATTTCTACGTCCTCTTCTTCCCTCTCAGAGTCTGTCTGGTTGGTGATGTCCTCGACCAACACCTCTTCTCTGTCATTGCCCTATCGTTGATTCGTAGTTTCATCAGGTTTAGCGAGCATTTTAGGATTAGGGTTCAAGATACCATTTCGGGTCCCATAACTTTGCCCTATTTCCCCTTGCGGTGTTGTTGGTGTTTCCTCTTTAATCCGTGTCGGGATTATTGATTATGTGTCTGAATTAGTGACATCCTCAATCTTGACGAAATTCTCAGGCTATCTCATTCTTTCTTTGCGACTTTGGCCCTGTCGAGTAACCCACACATATTATCCTGGAGTGCCAAACTTTGTTGGGGTCATCTTCTATCCAATTTGCACACTCACTTACTTCTTCGTAAAGTTCTAGTTAGGGAACACACTTTGTCTCTCTCTCTGTGCTAAAAAATCACTAATTTTTGAACTAACACGCTCTTTCCACCATTTATGGACCCAATCATAACTATTTTTCACTTTTTGCATGCATTTGCATTGAGTGTAATTTTTCCTGTGCACTGTCTCTTGATGTTGTCGCGGTAATTGCTGCGCGTGATTTTTTTTGTACTTTCCTGTGGTTCAGTCAACTTCCGCTTCTTTTTGTGTTTTTCTTCTTTTCCTATTTTTGTATTCCTTTTTTCCTCTTTTCCCCTTTTTATTTATTTTTATCCTTTTTTCTATCCTAATATCTACTATAGTACACTTTATACATGCATTTATTACCGCATTGTAACTTTTAAGGGTTAGTAGGTTGACTGTCCCTACACAATTTCAGTTGACTACCGTTGATCATGCCTTTAGTTCTATTCCTCCCAAGTCCTTTAGCTGTAAAAATCCCCCATCCGTGATAATATTTACTTCATATGGCCCTAGCTAATGCATTCTAAACTTACTAGGGTGTTGCAAAAAATTGCTGTCATAGAGAAGAACTAAGTCTCCCTCCTTAAAGCTCTTCTTTTTAATATGTCTGTCATGCCAAGATTTGTCCCTTACTTTCTGTACTTCCTGGTGAAATCCTGCTAGAATCCCGTCCTCTTCCATTTCCATTAATTGTCTTAGCCTCTCCTGTACTGCGCCTCTTTATGTCATGTTGGTAATTACTTCTACGTGCAGATTGAGTACCAGAAATTCTAATGGCACCACTGCTTCCTGCCCATGCACCAGTCTAAATGGTGTTTGTCCTGTCAATTTCTTGCATGTGGTTCTGTATTCCCATAGTAATGCTGGTATTTTCAAGTCATAATCATCCATGTTAAGATTTCAAATCTTAGTCAATGCATTTTCCAAAATCTTATTGAAAGTTTCCACTGTTCCATTTTCCTGAGGATGATATGGTGTACTCTTCTGGTGATAGACTTCAAACTCCTCAGTCATTTCCTTGATGGTATTGTTAATAAAATGAGTGCCTTGGTCACTCATCAATATTCCGGGACATCCAAATATGGTGATCCCTTGCTCAAACAAGAAGTGTGATGCTGTCTCTGCGCTATAGTCTTTGACTGGTGCAACTTCTTGCCATCTCATTAAGTATTCAGTCGTGGTAATGATATATCTAGCTCCTGACCTTTTTGCTGGTGTATTAATGGGTCCAACAAATTATATTTCCCATTTTTCAAATACCTACATAGTTACTTGAGGTATTAGGGGCATCTCATCCCTTCTGTTGGTTTTTCCAACCCTCTGATAGACATCATAGTTCTGGCAGTATGCCTTGGCGTCTTTATGGACTGTTGGCCACCATAATCCCACACATAGTACCTTCTGCGTGGTGGCTCTTCCTGCATAGTGTCCTCCAGCTATACCTTCACGAGCTTCTGTTAAAATTTCGGGCCATTCATGTTCCAACACGCACCTTCTCAAAATACTATATGCACCCATCTTGTATAAATGACCTGCAATGAGTTGATAGTATGCAAATCTGAATACTAGGTTTTTCTTCTGTGCGGTGCTAAAGTCTTGTGGCACAACCTTTGTACTTAAGTATTTAATAATATCAACGAAGTATTCATCAACTATCTGTACTGAACATAACTGTGCATCGAGGAATTTGTCTTCCAACTGAGTAGGTTCTTCTCCATTGGTTACCCTTGACAAGTGATCAGGTCCTGCATTCAACTTCTCTGGTTTGACTATTACTTTGAAATCAAATTATTGGAATAATAATATCTATCTACATATCCTCCCCCCCAACACTGACTTGTCGACTAGATATTTGAGGGCATAATGGTCTGTGAACATTTTAAAGTGTTTTCCCAGTGAATAGTGCTTAAATTTATAAAGTGCATATACCATAGCTAGGCCTTCTCTTTCTTTGGTGTTGTAATTCTACTCCGATTGTGAAATTTTTTTGCTTGCAAAGAATATAGGATGGCCTAAGTCCCCTGCTCTTGGTTGTGCCAAAATTCCTCCAAGTGCTATAGATGATGCATCTATGTGCACATGAAATGTTTTTTCCTAATCTGGAAATACTAATATAGGTGCTGCCACGATCTTTTCCTTTAGAGTGTCCAATCCTTGTTGACAGTCCTCATTTCACCAAAATATAGTGTTCGTTTTTAATAGTCTTTCCATTGGTGCAGTAATCTGCGCATACTCCTTTATAAACTTCCTATAATAACTTGTATGTCCCATTGTTGCTCTTAACCGACACACTGATTTTGGTGGTGGTAAATTTACAATGACTGCAATCTTAGCAGGGTCCAATAGTAAACCTTGTTTACACACTATATGTCCCAACAATATCCCAAAAGGTGTATCTAAAATACATTTCTTGATGTTTAATGAGATCTGACATTGCCTGCATCTTTCCAACATGAGTCTTAACACTTCTACATGGTCCTTTAAAAGACTATATACAGTCCAATCATTCAAATATACTTCCAGAAACTGATGTATGAATTCCTTAAAAGCAGCTATGACTACTCTTGAAAATATGGCTGGTGCATTCTTTAGTCCAAATGGCATGACTGCATATCGGTAGGATCCCCATTTTGTAGCAAAAGTAGTCTTATACCTGTCCTCTGTAGCTATTTTGATCTGATGGTAACCTGAGAATCCATCTGTAAATGAATATGCTTCTTGGCCTCCCACATTTGTCTAAGACTTCATCTGTAAAAGGGGTAGGGAAAGGGTCATGTAAGCAAGCATCATTGATTTTCCTCAGATATACACAAATCCTTATCCCCCCTTGTTTCTTTTCTTGGACTACCATATGATTGATCCATTCAAATACCTTTACTGGTTCTATGATACCAGCTTCCAACATTCGGTCAATTTTTTCTTTCACTTTCTGCTCATACACTGGATTCAGTCTATAGGGTCTTTGCCTGATAGGTCTAGCCTCAGGTTTGAGGGGTATATTCATCTCACCGAGCTCCCCTACTATGCCTTTCATCTATGTAAAGGTTGTTGGAAACATGTCACTGTATTTGCCCAATAACTCTATTATCCTTTCTAATGTTTTCTCATCCCAATAATCTCCAATACTTGCCATTTTAGGATTATCATTCATCCCAATGCTGAATTTCTTAACTTTGATTGGTGCAACAAATACTTCTAACTCCAAATATGGACCTTCCACCTCTCTCTCTCCTTCGATTTCTATATTCTAAATGTTGTGCGGGTCATGTTCATCTGGTGCTTCTTCTTCGAAATGATAGCATGAGAGTAAGTCTTTGACTGTCTGTCTATTTTGTTGTTGATATTTTGTCACGATTTCAACCTCTAGTTCATCAATAAATATCACTCCATGTATCATCTTAAATGTTGAATCAATTTTTGGGTTCTCATGTTCAAATGAGAAGGTTACTACAAAATTATGTTGTAATCCTATCCATTTTGTAGTGCCTCTGCGCATCTCTTGGTCTATGTACCAGTTCCCTGGGATCCGTTCTATTGTGTGGATAAAGTGATGAGGCCATTCCTCTAGTGGTGTCATCCTCCACTCTGTTCTTCACTTCTCCAAGTGTTCAACTGGTGTTCCTTTCCCATCATACTTCTAGACTCTATTGCTCCCCGGTTCTGCACCAAATGTAATGCACAATAGTTGTTTACATTGATACTAGTCCTGAATTGTTTCTTTGTGTGCACCCCACCATCTTGCAGGTGTTGGCTTGAGGGAAATATCTAGGGATAAGAGCCTATGATTTTCTAACACTTCCTCTTCATATTTTGTCAAGAATTCCTCTAATTCATTTAGACGATGAAACCTAGGAGGTTCTGTTTTCTCTGTACCAACCCATCTTACTGTGCGATCTATTCTTGCACACCTTCTTGTGGAAAATTCATGTAATCGATGTTGCCAATTATCCAAACCCGTGTCTGAGTCAGAAGCACATGATGTAATGCTTCTCTAGCTGAGTACCCCATCTACATTTGGGTTAACATAATCCTCTTCTCTTGTGGTGGTTTTGTACAACTGGTTTATTTCTTCCAGATCCAAACAAGTGGCCTCTACAAACCTTTCTCCTTTTGAAGGATCCAATGGTGCAATGAATCTATATTCTCCTGATTCAAAAGACATTTTTCTTGTCTTCAGGTTGATTATAGCCTAGTTATCAAATTCCCAATCCAATCCAAGCAATATTGGGTAAGGTTTTGTGCCATCTACTATCTCTATTACTTGAAAATCTGCCATAGTGTGCACTCCATCCAAATCTACTATCACACCTTTAAGCATTCCAATTGGTAACACTCCATGTTGATTTGATAATTTCAATTGGAAATGTGAATAACCTAGTGTGGGTTCTCCCATATGCTTCCATGTCTTCTTAGGTAAGACATTTACTTCAGAGCTTAAGTCTAGTATGATATCTCCCATGTTGAAGTCCCCAATATTGGAATTTAGTTTGAATTCTGTGCTTGTCCTTCTTCTTGTATGGAGATGATTGAATATTTTATGTTCTAACTTCCCTTCTAACTCCGTGTTGCATCTTTCTAGCAGATTTTGAAAGAACTTAAAAAGTGATGGATCCTTCAATAACTTAACACATGATTGTAGAAAATTATTTATGGTACTTACTTGCTCTAAAGGTTTCCCTTCACTGGTATGGTCCATTGAGGAGGGCATCTCATACATTGGTGAGTTCTGAGTTTGTTGCACGGATGATGTAGACTGAATTTTTTTATTGAGAAACTCTTGTCTGGCCTCCTTAAATGTTTCCTTTTCTTTTCGTGTGTCAAATTGAATCTGTGGCTCAATATTCTTCTTAACCCATTGGTGTTGCACTGGATAATGTTTTGTTTCATCAGTTTCTGTCTGGTTCCTCCTCGAGTAACTATATTGATGTTTCTCCCATCATCCTTGGTTTCTGCAGAAATCCACTGGACATTCTAGTTGTTCTGGTTCCTTTTTTCTTGGATCTTTCCCAAGAGTGTTGGAAAGTCTTCTGTGTCATGGTCTGCTGCGCGACAATACATACATGTTGCTGGTGGAAGTGGACAATCCCTTGCATAATGTCCTGGTTTTTGGAAGTTGTGTCACAATAATAGTCCTCCACCTCGTCCAAATCCTCCTCTGCCTCGTCCTCCACCTCTGTATCCACCTCAATCTCCTCATGCTGCATTGTACTGATTATATTGCGTGTGGTTATACTATGGCTGCACATTATTGTATTGTGGTTGTGCATTATTGTACCACTGCTACACATTGTTGTATGGTGGTGGTACCTAGCTGAAATGAAGTGCAACTTGTCCTATCATCATTTATTATTGCACCTTGTAAGTATCTAAAGTTATTTCTCTCATCAACTCCATCGTCCTACAATCCTTATCCTCATGACCCACTTATTTGAAAAAAATGCAATATGAACTTTTGGGTACTGTCTTATACTTCTGCATCATTGGAAAATGATATGGATCATTCCCATGCATTTTACAAATCTCGCACCATGGTCCTCCTATTGGCATGGGATTTGGTACACCTGTCTCCATATACTGCGCAAAATTTGGACATTTGTTCATATGGTGTCCTTCTGTCCTGCACAGGGTACACCAAACAACTTCTCTTTTCTCTTTTCCCTTATTCCAATTAAATTGAAATGTTAGATTCTTTAGATCCTCCTTCAACTCCTCTATTTCTAGATATGTCTTCTGATACTGGTTCTCTTCCAGTTGTAAGGCTGCCTATAGAGCTTCTGCCTGAGTTTGGAACTTTTGTTGTCTTAACGGGTATTTCAAGTGTGGTAATAGTGAGTTCACAAATAAGTGCCTATGATGCATGTCAGTAATTGTATATTTCAAATTACCTTTAAGACGTTTGAACTTCTGATCAATCTCCCAAACAAACTCACCTGTTTTTTTCCTGATTTCAATCATTTCATTTGTAACAACCCTAGTTGAACAAATGTGAAGGATTATTAAGTAAAAATTAATTAGGGGATTAATCGTCTTAATATGGTATTAATTAAACAAGATAGGTATAATAAAACTAATTAAATAATTATTGATTAATTAATGGTTGCAATTTAATTAATTTATTTATTAATTAAACTACCTATTACATTTAAAAACATGAGTATTAAATTTAATAAATTAATAATTTATATAATTAAATTGAAAGGTTACGTACACAACAAAGGATACCTTATTAATTGCTGGAGGATAAGATATTAAATAAAGGGGGATAAGNNNGGGGCATTAACGGGGGGGATAAGAAGGTAATAAATGAGTTAGGTAGGGAGTAAAAGAGGCGGGAAGTTGGTGAAGGAGGGATAAGGAAGGGAAGGAGTTTGACGGGAGGCCATTCTACAGAGGTTGGGGGGGGGATGAATTTTGGGGAGCTCTGGATTTGTGCAAAGAAGTGAAGTTATGGAGTAGGATTGATACAGTGCACCGAAGTTGCTGGGGGTTTTGGGCACGGGGGCTAGGATATCCGTTGATATCCTGGATCTAGGGAGTTACCTAGTTGGCAGGGAGGAACTAGGTTTTGGGCAGCATTTTGCAGAAGCGGTCAAGGAGGCAAGCGGCGGACAAACGAAGGATTATTAGCATCAGGTTCAGGTATTATTTAAAATTATGCATTGTTGTTAATCTCTTATAAAATATTATTATTATTGATGAATTTGCATGCGAATGTGCTAAACTATAGAAATTCTTGAATTTTACTGCTAAGTATAAAATAAATGGTTGTTTTATTTAATTCGGCCCCTACATTTGGTATCAGAGCACCTCGTTTACAATTTGGAGCCTTAAGGGCCAAATTCCCCTCTGCCTAACCTGCAAACCAAAAGCACTATTATTTTGATTATATGTAAACAAANGTTCATTTTGTCTACTTCAAACCCTATTGCTATCAAACCCTAATGTCTTTTATGCGAACATTTTTTTTTTTTTTTTGGGTAAAAAATTTGTGTTTTTCAATTGCAAGTTTTGTTGATCTCTGTAAAACCATTGCCTTGATTTTCCAATGTATGCGTGGTTGGTGTGCATATCTACCTCTGTTGTTTTAAAGTCATCCATGGGGCCCTTCAAAGCTTTATAGGGTTTAATTTTCATGGTAAGTTCCGATTATGATTGTTATGGACGGTCTACACTTTCTTATTCTTGGAAATTTTCACCCTTTAAGACAATTTTTTCAACAATGTAGATTCATTTAGCTTGTAGTACTTCATACACACGTAATCTTCATATTTTAAAGAAAATGCTTCCATTTAACTATTAATTATAAATAATATGTACATGAGGATATCTTTCCATTTAAAAAAAAAAATAAGAATAAAGCTCGGCTGCTATTGACCAGTTTTGAGGATATTAAATGCCTCAAAATCTAATTGATGCAATTACCATATCAGAGCATAAATATCATACTGCCACCCAGGTCCAAGAGTCCGAAACTTAGTGACGCCATTCTAGGGAATACAAAGATCATAGAAATTATCAACAAAATCATAAAGGCAGAATATCATGTGTCATTATTGTGCTGCCCTCTCCGTCCCTGGATCGGTATGTGAGAATGAAGAAAATGAGGAGAAATGCCTCGAAGGACTCCCCATGTGCATTCCCCATCAAAACAGAAAAAAAAATATAAAAATAGATAGATAAAACATAGATGTTGCAAGCTCTCTTTAAATATTTACATTTTAGGTTGCCTTCTATGAAATGCACGGATACAGACATTATTACTTACTCATGCCAAGTAATTAACATGATAATCCATACAAGAACCCCATGTTTCTCCAAGCATTTCCAAATTAAAAAAAAAAAAACGAATGAAAGAAGAATACGACTAAATTGTGATCATACATACCAGATAATAGTCTAATGATGAGTTTGTTATACAGGCAAAACTTTAAGATCTAATGAAGCATCCAAGGCAAAAAAAAATAAAAATGCCAACTCGTGTGGTGGAATGCCGCAAAGAAATCATCTGAAACCGTCTGGATTCTAAACTCATTAATATGATCTGCAACGACCATAATATACCTCGTGGAAGCCACGGGAGACCTGTGAAATTCGGACAACTGTTCGAGGTAGGAGCCAAAGCTGTTACCGAGAAAAATAATTCTGTTCAATAGCACAAGACTCCAATTTGCTTGGAGAACAATGTCATAGAGAAGATCTGTGCAGTGGGGCATGAAAAAGAGAGTTGGGCTCTCTGCTGTCTGCATCCCTTGCTCATTAACAGCCAAAATAGTACACCTCAGAGACTCCATAATCCCGTATAAGACGATCTCACTACTGAAGTAATTTGAAGAGTAGGCGGAAGACATGGATTGAGATTCAAGTAGGCATCTTGGATATCAGAGGAGAGAAGATATGAGAGCTGCAAAAGGCTGCAAGTGTTGAGGCCAATGTTCTGAAGATTGACTATTTAGATAAACCTAGACAAGCTGTTGCATGCTGCAATTCCCTTATTGAAGAGCTTAAAATGGGAGTCCTAGACTGTCCAACTCATATGATGACTGGGAGCCTGTAACCATTACACAGAACGACCAGCGCCAGGGCTCCTCCGCTAGATGTTAAAAACCCAGAACCCCCAAATCTTGGATGTGACTACCTCACGAATATTAAATGAAACTACGTTCAAATTAAAACCCTGAGAGACGCGATTTCTATTCAAGCAAAAGTGCCGGTGAAATACCAGAGGTTTTCTAATGAAAACAGTGGAGATTTACTCGGATTTTGTGAAGAAAATGAGACAATATTTCCTTGAGTGGAGAAATTGCTTCCCAATTCCTTTATGAGAGCAACGCTCAACATGCAAATAGCTAGACTGAGCGTTACATTGAGAAACATTCTGCCAGGAATATAAAGACAGAGGAAAAAACACAAATTGCTGACCTAGAGAGGGCAAAGGGTAAATCGCTGGGGTTGGAGGTAAAGAAGCAATTCACTCACTTAGAGGGGCTGNTTCCTTGCATGCATAAAATGTAAAAAAAAAAAAAAACCATACAACTGCAGTTCTGCATTTAAACAACCTCAATTTGACAAACTAACTGTGGATCAAAGCTTCCTCGTGCAAATTACGACGTTTCTAGAGTTGTTGAGCTTCACATGCTTTCTCCGGATCGCTGGGCGAGCGACCTTCTCTCATCCACATGGCCTCGCATGGCCTCACCACTGTCCCTGAGAAGTTTAGCGAGGCAGTTAAATAATTACACTTAGCATTCGTCACCTAGCCTCATGCACGATGTATAAAAATAGGCAAAGAGATAATTTGACAAAGTATAAAAACTAATTCAAATTAACACATGCAAACCCCTTCAAAGCCTGGTTTTTCGGTTTCGTAATCACAAAACTCCCTCACCCGATCTCGGAATGTCGAGCCGTTAGAAGCTGAGCGTAGAGGACACAATAAACTTTCCAACAAGTGCAAGTATTTAGGTGCCGAAGGAGCAACGAGCATTGAGCTCTGCACGCAACAGCCGAGCTACTTTGAGCGAGCATTATTTAGTAAGCAACGATGAAAAACCCACAATGTATTTGGGGTATTATCCAGAGTTTTGGAGCAATGGATGGTCAGGGATAACAATTCAGCGTCAGAAAGTTCATGCTTGGCATCTAATAGATGACTGCAAGCTCACCATTTTTCTGAGCATCCTCACCATGGCGGGCGAGAGGCGACAGAGGAAAGAGGCGAAAGTGAGGCAGCGTTAGGATTAAGGAACAACCTAAATGTTTGGTAATGAGAGCCGGAGGCCGGGCACGTGGGCCTCATGCCAGAATCCCGACCTTAAAGGCTGCCAGATAATGCCTCTTTTTTTTTTTAATTATTAAATTTTCATTTTGAATAATTAATTTTTTTTTTATTTTTTTTATTTTATTTATTTATTTTATTTATTTTGATTAAATTTTAGTTTTATAATTTAAATTTACACTAGCGTATTTATTTAAAAAAAAAGAAATAATAAAGTATAATTGTGAAATTAATAAAGTTTAATTAATAAGTTTAAGTAAAGTTAATATAGTTTAACTTTATTTTAATTAAACTAATTAACTTTATTAATTTTAT
>JASDQU010223736.1:0-14817 GCA_032191745.1 Picea mariana | reverse complement strand
CTACAACTCTTACGGAGTTAGCTTCTTTATTGTTCTTCTTGAAGGAACTTCTTTTGTTCTTTTGAGCTGTAAGAGCTTCCTCTTCATCGACAATTAATCTCTTCTGTTGGTCTGCAAGTCTAGATTCTTTGTGTGTGCAATCTACCCATAACTTATCAAACTTGGGTAACTTGCTTCTTGCACACACTCCTTGTACAAAAGGAATCCAAAATGTTGGAAACCCATTTAGGGTTGTGGTTACAAGCTCTTTGTCACTAATGACATCTCCAATAGCTGCAAGCTGATCTCTGATCTGAGAAACCCTCATAAGATAGGATGTGACAGATTCTGAGCTTTCCATCTTCATATTACGAAGCTGATTTCTTAAGGAAAGATTACGACTAATGTCTTTGCTTTCATATAACCTGCGGAGTGCTTCATAAATTTGCCTTGCTGTCTGTAGTTCGAAAATATGAGGGATCAAGTGATCCTTTACTGAATCTGACACGATTCTCTTTGCTTTCTTTTCATTCTTCTTATGCTTGGTCTTTTTCTCTTCTTCATCTGGTTCTGGTACACCCACTGTAACATGTTCTAGGAGATCATTCTCGTCTAGAATCATCTGCAACCTATGCTTCCAAGATATGAAGTTTCTAGATCCTTCCAGCCTGTCTTCTACCCTCATGCTGGTAGCCATTCTTTCTTGCAGTAGAAAGAACCCTAGCCCTCTAGGCTATAGAAATAATAAAAAATCAAATTTCTTGGATCTGAAAACTGAACTCACCAAAAGATGCGTTGGATTGAGGCGAGTATGCTGGTACAGTCAGATTTCTGAAAATCCAAATTTTACCCCTTCAAACTTGATTTGCGAATTTTTGGACTGGTGCTTCTGGTTTTTTGGTACTCTGGTTTTCTGGTACTTCTAGTACTTTGTGAAAACTAGGGTTTCACTTTCCGGGAGAGCTAGCAATTGAAAATGTGCGTTGAAGATGCCAAAATCTTCCTTGAGGTAGGGCACACCTTTCTAGATGGATTTGGGGTTGAAATTCTTCTTCAATAAAAATCCCTAATTTTCTTGTACGACAACAATGACGTTTTTCTTTTTCCTGTGAAAGATGCTCTCTTAAGCTTGGCTCTGATACCATGTTAAAGTTTCTGCTATTATTAGGTTACTTTCAATTTACTAGATAACAATAGCATAGATAGGATCACTGAGAGAAACACAATCACAAGAGTACACAACATTTATCCTGGGAAACCCTCATGGGGAAGAATACCCAACAAAACTTCTTTAATATAAATAGCCAATACAATGCCAAGACAATGAACCAAGCAATACAGAAATTCCTCTCCCAGAGATGCGCCTCTCTCTCTCTCTCTCTCTTCCTTCTTTCGGCAACTGGTAATTGCAACTTCCTTCAATACTTGCGGACTAGATGAGTGAGCTGAGTGTGTCCAAATGAGGCGTTGACCTCTCTTATTTATACAATCTGGCAGTTGCTGAACATGTGTCTTTTCACTGGCAGGGCCAACTTCTCATTCTGGGTGGTTATAACCACTTTAATATATTATGGGGCTGTCTTTTCATTTAGCCTATTACAATTAGGGTTTGACCAATCCGCAAAAGGGGATTTGGTCAGTTACAATGCCCGACATGATCAATCCACAAAAGGGGATTGATCTAATCAATAATAAATATATTTTATCTTTTTCTTTATCCACAAAAGGGGATAAGAATATTCTTTTCAGTTACACAATATTTTAACAGCATGAAATAAAGAAACCCTTCAAGAGTAAGTGTGAAAGTGATATGGTTTTAGGGCTTACTTCATGGCTTAAGGTGTCATTTAATCTATTTCTATGAGTGCCTTGTGGAGGGTGCGCTTGCTCTTGAGTTACCACGTTCTTAGGCGCTATTTTTYCCCAAACCCCTTTATCAACCATTTTACTAGTCTGCTTATCATATTTGCAAGTCCCCTTTTAGAAGATTTCAAGCTATAACATTGTTATTTGGGACCTGGGTGAGCATTGAATGGGTAGAGGTCAAGTTTGGACCAACTTTTGGGGGTCCTTTGCTATCATTACTTTCTTTCTTTAACATCATTTTCTTATTGTTTTAGTAGCAACTACAATCAACCTCTGGGCCTTCAACCCCTTTTCTCATGAGAGAACAGACCATGACCCATTACCGAAGTTTAGTACACTATGAGAGGATCCAGGATGGAAAGCGTTAAGTATGGTGGGGAAAAGAACGTTACCCTTGTGAGGGCCCCCAGTAGTATCCATTTTCCCTAAGTGGCAACAACACAAGACTAGGGCATAGAAGCTGGCCACCAAGGTGAAACATGGCAACTAACACAATTTACCAAACCAATGATCCATTATCCAACTTCAACCAAAGATCCTCATCCACATGCCCCAAAAATTAAGCACAACACTTAGCATGAAAGAAGAACTAACATACCTCATGGTGACGATGACTTACCATCTCCCATACTCTAGGTTGCTTGGAGTTGATGAGCCTTGATTGACCTGTAGTTGTAAAGGTGAATGAGGGGGGCTATTGGGCTACCATATGTGGACATGTTGATCATCATCATGGTCGGGATCATGTTCTCCATTGCGGGCCATGAGACATGATATCCTCTAGTTACCCCTAGGCATGGGGGGTAACAGGTACCAAAGTCTTCGCAAGGGGAAGGCAAAGGTAGATGAAGAGCAATGTGTAAGGGTTACACGAGGATGTGTAAGTTTTTATTCACAAGGGTAATTTGATGTAGGGTTATCTAGACTGTTGACTAAGGCATTGGTACGGTTAAGTGCAAAGCACACTAATTCGAGGGTGAACACAAAAGAAAGGGCGTGTGCAAGAGATGCATGAACCAATGTTGCACTTATCATTATCGAGAATTTATCGCCGGGGGTACAAATTGAAATTATAAAAAATATCAGGGAAAATATTGGAAATTATCGAGAAACTTTAAAAAATACAAAAATAATCATTTTTTTTTCAAAATTTTAAACTTCTAAAGCAACATAAAAAAACACATTGTCACATAAATATGAAAATAAAATTGCAATATAATATGTATAAGATGTCAAGTGGTCGATCAAACATCGATGCTGAAATATGATATCTGTCCTGAGTCATAAGTCCTAGTAGGATAATACAAAATCACATCAAAACAAAAATAAATGTATCTCATGAGATGATCATCACGAGGCATATAGATACTACAAGCCTACAAGGCTAATCATGATGCAYTGAGATATCAACGATTCAGTCTACCCCTTTTACAGGAAAAGGTCACCGCTGGCGCTTTTCCTCTAGAAGTAGTAGGTGGATGTGTTGAGGCTRAGCCTGAGGTGGAAGGTGTAACTCTTGGGRATAAGGTGGAAGATGAAGTGGGATGTCTTCCGCCTCTTCCCCTAATTGGCAGTAACTCTAGACGTCATGACAATGGCTACGAMAAACTCTCAATGTCTTCCTGCTCCAAATCTGTCTCTCTTGGAAGTGGAACATCCTCTGATAACTCCTCCAACCACTCAGGTGTCTCGTCCATGACAGASCTCTCAATCTCCACACTCCATGGACTCATGGTGTCAAGCGCATTGAATGAAATGGCATCCATGTCAGGTACTTTGTTTATCTGCCTCACTCATAACCTGAGATCGTATTAGGCATAGACCATGTCATTGAGGTGGTGGACATCTAACCTGTATGAGGGCCAATTTGTGATTAGAGGATGATGTCCCATATGCATAAATTAAGATTAATGAAATTATAAAAAATTAAAATTTTAATTTGAACATTTCTAACTTGTCGCACTCAGTGTTGCATGGAGTGGGATCATAATTTTCCAAAAATCCTCAGGAGCGAAGCGTCCCACGAGCCTCTGTTATATATATATATATATATATATATATATATATATATATATATATATATATATNNTGTAGTAGGCATAGACCATGTCATTGAGGTGCTGGACATCTAACCTGTATGAGGGCCAATTTGTAATTAGAGGATGATGTCCTATACACATAAATTAAAATTAATGAAATTATAAAAAATTAAAATTTTAATTTGAACATTTCTAACTTGTCGCACTCAGTGTTGCATGGAGTGGGAGCATAATTTTCCAAAAATCCTCGGGTGCGAAGCGTCCAATGAGTCTCTGTTATATATATATATATGTGTGTGTGTGTGTGTGTGTGTGTTTTCATATATTATGCAACTAATTTGTCTTTCTGCAAGTCGTTTTTGAATGTTTTCATATATTATGCAGCTAATTTGTCTATTATAGGGTTTCTATTCAAAAACGACATGCAGAAAGACAAATTAGCTGCATAATATATGAAAACATGCATATTTGTGCTACTTGTAGATGAATACTACATTATTATGAAGTTATAAATGCCATCCATAGTATATTAATGATTATATTGAAACTTTGAAAGAAATAATTATGAATAAACACGCAAGAACATTTAAATGACAAACATAAATGATAAGCAGTGTTCCACCATTACTTATATTGGGATCCACATCATTAGTATCATCCTTCATCCTTTGCCTCTTTTCTAGCCTTTGCTTCTACATTGATCCTCTAGGGACATTAGTCGACACCACCCAATTTTGATGAAACTACCTAATCCTAGCTTTAAAATATGGTAGAAAAAGTTTAACATGCTTAATCAATGATTTTGGTTTGAGTGAAGGGTACATTTTTGCTAAGGCCATGACAAAGGAGTTTAACAATCAACACCACCAACATTAGAGTGCATAAAGGGATTGGTGATTTTGATTAAATGCCAATCACATACCGTCATATGTGAAAAAAACCAATGAAAATACTGCAATCCCATCAATCTTGAAATCCTGAAAACTATGAAGTCTACTAAATTTTGAATGGGATATGGAATTCTACTTTCTCCATATGAAGTCCAATGAGATTGGAACCACTCTCAAACATCCTAAAAAAATTAATGGTAATGTTAAAATTTTAAGTATAAAAATGAAAGATAAAGGAAATGTCAACTTTTACTTTAAGCATTTAAGAATTTAACATTACAATTAGGGAGCGCCCAGGGAGCACCTAAGGAGCATGCTCTCAGGGTTTGGGAGCGTCCCAGGGAATGTGGCACTCCCAAAAGGGCAGGGAGCGTCCCAAAACTGCTCGAAGCACGCTCCCTGGACGCTCCTGCTCGAAGCACACTCCAAAGCTTGGGAGCGAGGGGAGGGGGGGCTCTCGATAACCCTAGTTGCACTTCTTGGAGTGTATCTTTCTGCAACTCTGGGATTCTTCTGCCATAGTTTCCCCCCCAAACATCTACAACAAATAAATGTAAAGGAAAGACAACATATTATATTTCCATTTAGTAATAAATAGATAGAAAGGAAAGACATTGAAATTTGAAAGTTTGAAACAAATTTTACTTGTAGCTTACCTGGCATCCTAGCGGTCCTGTCTTGGATAGCCATATCATACCTAAATGTCCCAACACTAAGCTTACTGATCTCAATTTGTTTGGAAATCTTCGAGTGTTCAACGGGAGTCAACACCATCCTTTGAACACATTGGAAAAATCCTTCCATAACCTCTGCATCAAACCTAAATCCACATGCATAAGAGTATGTGGGGTTGACGTAGAGCCCTGCTGCATGAATCAAATGATGGAGAGTGTTCTTCCTTCGCTCATCAATCACACTCCATATCTCGGCTCGTCTAATGAATCCCTCTTCCCCCTTGTCCTCATAGTACCAATAGATAACGTCCTTGGCTCTATCCATGGCCTCATACAAGTAGCCCATTGTGGGCTTCTCACCATCAACCAAGCAAAGAACCTTTAGCAAAGGTTCATTGACAACACACAACTCTTCCACTCCCATCCAAAACCTCTGATCATGTCTCAAAAGTCAGGTTATGGCTTTCCCATCCACTTTAGTGCTATAGAAACAAGTATTCCACTCATCTGACATAAACATCCTTTGCAACTCCAACATAGTTTTGTGAAGAGAATGAAGAGAAATGAAGCTAGTCACAAAACGTGTGATAGTGGGACTAGCGAACTCTTTGTTCCCTATGAACTGTCTCATGAGTGTAAAAACATATGTATGATTATATATATATTTTGTAACACTTAGAGCTGACTCAACAATTTCCTTGATCCAAGGAATTTTTCCCATGTCCTCTAGCATCAAATCAATGCAATGGGCAACACAAGGAGTCCATTATAGGCTCCGATACCTCTCCATGAGAAACTTGCCAACAACAACATAATTGGTAGCATCGTTTGTAATGACTTGGACAACATATTGCAAAACTATCTCCTAGATGAAGTTATCCAAGAACTCACATAATAACTATGGATCTTTAACATATGCAGATGCATCAATAGACTTGATAAACATTGTCCCCCTGGGACAATTAACCAATAAGTTGAGAATGGACCTGACCTTCCCATCTGTCCAACCATCTGACATAACGATGCATCCTATGATCTCCCATAATTCCCTCAGCTCACCCAATCTCTTTGTGCAATTGGCCTTTTCCCCTTGAAGGAGAGGCCCTCTCAATTCATTATAAGAAGCCCCCTTGTATCCTGGACGAACAATAACAACAACTTCAAACATGGAGTGGTAGAATGGGTTCTTGGCAATGTTGAATGGTATGTCACTCCATAGAAAACATTTTGCCACAATCTTGTTGGCCTCCTCTTTCTCCTTTGTTTCCACTATCGACCGAATAGAAGGTTGCCTCATAGGCACTGACCTCGACACAAAGAAAGGTGATGATGCTGAAGGGCTAGGCAATTTGGAATGTGAGCCCGAAGATTGTCATTCCCCTGCTCCTAAGATGCTTATAGATCTATTTGCAAATTCAAGCCTAAGTTCTTGTTGGATAATGTTGTCATTGATGTCAAATACAGAGACAAAGAGAGGTGTCAAATACAATCGTGGAAGCGATTACAGACAGGGGGAGATTATTTCCATTGAAGGCGAGAAGACAGAGGAAGCCTTCGTGCTAAAAATCAAAACAGACAAAGCAAGTCGAGAAGGTCCCTGCGAATCAATTTTTCTCTATGTGCCGATTCAAATCCGGTGAGGTCTCTGCTAGGGTGCCTGGCAAACATGTTGCAGAGGATTGATGACACAAAGAAAGAGCAGACTGTAAGTAGCAACAAGCCTAGAGCGACATATCCCACATGCACAAGGGAAATCGACTTCGACAAGCTTATAACGAAAATGTGAAAGCTCTTAGTTTGAATGAAAACGAAAGAGCCATAGAACCATGCAAAAGGCGTTAAATTTTAGACACTGGGGTCCAACGTTGCCTCGGTGGGCTAGCTTGACGACACATCAACGCCATGTGCCATGCCAAGATAGGGCCACATTAGAAGCTACGACAGAGCTATGTCATCACAGTTGAAGCCCACGTGGAGGACGCACATGCACTATGCCACGCCATCTCGGATATTGGGTGTCGGGGGTATGGAGTATATGCACAACGTTGATGTCTCAGGGGTTGATGGTCCAATGGTATTGGAACGATCTGGCCCTCCAATTCAGATCTAGATCGACAGAGGATAGTGATACTGGGCGATAGACGTGCGAGATATTTAAGCATTACTTTCTGTGGGTTTAAAGAACCAATTGTGGAGATTAGATCATACAAGCCACCAGATCGACGATTCTCGTTACAATGGACCGCATACAACGGAGGTTATAAGGTGTTCGAGGCTGTAAAAGTCCCAACAGTCCGATGACGGGGAGAAATATGACCGTCGAATCCAGAGTTAGATCAACGGACGACAACCATATAGGGAGTTAGAAAGTGCAAGGAATTTAAGGGAAAGGCGACTAATGCACTTCAATAGATCAATGACAGTGATAGTTCGAAGAGATCAACGACTCATATTAGATTTGGGACAAGTCACCGGATCAACAATCCTCATTACGACGGACCGCGACCTTTGGGAGTTTTGGGTGTTGAAGTGCCTAAAAGTTTTGAGGTCTCGATGCCGAGATACGTCAGGCTGACATAAGACAACCACTTAGGAGACGACACGTGGCGAGAAAGTCCCATAGTACCAGGGTTCCGTGGCAATCCCTTGAATGATAAGATCAATGGCAGAGATTAGATCTTGAGTCTGTATATCGACGATGATCCATCGTTGAACGATATCGTAGTGGAATTGTGACCGTTGATCACCAATGAGATCAACGGTCTAGATCATTGCGTCACGCGACCATCGAGTTTTGGGTAGTTGGGAGTGTTAAAAGTCCTGATGCCCTGAGATTGCTATACGTGGTAGACATCTGTTGAAACACATAGATATATGACCAAGGTTAAACGCGTACATCCGTGAAACTTAGCCACGGTTATGACACCAGTCACGTGGAGAATTAACACTAGGGAGTTATCTCTTAAGGGAATAAGTGCTAGGTCATCAATAGGTGACAAGTGGCAGGTCCACGTACACAACCCATGTGGAAGCCACATCAACAGACTAGCCAAAGCCAGTGTTAAGGGCCCGTTGAACCTGTGAATTATGCTTCATCAACGCCATGTCAGTGACACGTGTAAAATGATGAATGGTCCACGTAGATGGGATGATGTCAGTGCCATGTCATCAATGGGACCCAACACATACGTCATGCCAGATCTCGAATGTCGACCCAAATAAAAGTATGGATGCAAAGTAAAAGGTCCATGATCTCGATGCCACGATGACTAAATAAGTCTCAATATCCGGGAAATGTGGAAACAAGATCAACGAATGAGATCAATCCTAGATCCTAATGCGATGACCGCTGAATGTCAAAGGCATATTGCGTGAGGAAGTGAATAGATCGATGGTTGATATTTAATGCAGAGTATGATCGAATGACTACTGAGTGATGATATTCATGCCATGAATAGTAAGCGATCACATGTGAAAAACATAAAAGGAATTTGGGGCTATTTTGAGCCCAATTATTATGGAAATTTGGAGCCGACCTCACGAAGTGGATTTTGTTATGTGGACAAAATCGTGGGAGGATGAAAGGTATAAGTTAAGATGCTAGAGTTGAATTCTTAAGTGAAGAAGGATAAGTGAGTGTGAAGGTAAAAAGAACGTGGTAGCAGAAGTGCGATGAGCAGAGGCTTTGAGGTCTGTGCGAAGTCATGGAAATGATGAAGATGATTTGAAGCTTGAGGACACAAAGTATGAAGCATGCTGGAGAAAATTAAGGTATTTATGTATTTCTAGGGTTGGAGGGTGGAGCAAGGAAGGAGATTGGAGTCTCTGATAGGTTGGTGCCTGTGAACAATTGATTTATGAGTTGGTTCTCATAAGAGGATCGATGCCCTCATTCAATGACAGGTTGGTTCCTGTTAACAATTGATTTATGAGTTGGTGCTCATAAGAGAATTGGTGTCCTCATTCAATTACAGGTTGGTGCCTGTGAAGAATTGATTTATGAGTTGGTGCTCATAAGAGGATTGGTGTCCTCATTCAATTGCAGGTTGGTGCCTGAATTATGAGTTGGTGCTCATACCAGGATTTGTGTCTTCATTCATTTGCAGGTTGGTGCTTGAATTATGAGTTGTTGCTCATAAAAGGATTGGTGTCCTCACAGAAGATTGTTTATACACAAATTGGCATTTATTTGTAAAATACTTTCAAAATTTTCATAGTCTAGGTTTCCACTTCTATATCTGTGAATGTGTTGATTAATGTATGTGATTATGATGAGTATATTTCTGATATGAATGTTTTCAATCATAAATGCTAATATGATTTAAATCAATTTAGAGAAAAAATGAATTAAGGTATCCAGTACTGATTCAGGTGAAAAAAGAAGCTTAGAGACCACAATGCAAAAGCCATGAATGCAATTTTGGAAGGATTATCAAAATCAGAATTTACCAAAGTCATGCATTGTAAATCAACAAAGGAGATGTGGGATAAACTACATAACACCTATGAAGGAGATGATAAAGTCAAACAAGCAAAACTACAAAATCATAGGAGTCAATTTGAATTCTTGAAGATGGATGAAGAAGAAAACATTGCAACATACCTTCTACGTGTGGATGGAATTGTAAACATGAACATAGGTTTGGGGCAAATGATTGATGAGAAATTCATTGTGCAAAAAGTACTCAGATCACTTCCTATGAGATTCAATCCTAAGATATCAACTCTTGAAGATAGAAAATATTTGGAAAAATTAACAATGGATGAGTTGCATGGAATTCTTACAGCCTATGGGATGCAAATAGGACAAGAAGAACTATCTATAAGAGAAGCAACATTCAAAGCCTCAAAGAAGACCAACAGAAGAAAAGAAATATCAAGTGACAACTCCAATAATGATTCTTATACAAAAGAAGCCAACTTTGTAAGAAGGCTCCAGAGAGGAATTGAAAAATATAAAGGTAAGCTTCCATTCAAATGTTTTAATTGTGGTGATAGGACACTTTGTTTCCAGATGCCCCCATAATAAAAATAGGGACAACAAAATAAAGATGACTTTAACCCCAATGAAAGAAGAAAGGGAAAAACTCAAAGGAACAAATACTTCCAGAAACAAAAGAAGAATCTCTATTCCAAAGAGAACGACTACTCATCTTTTGAAAGTGATGAAGATATTGAAGAAGATGTTCTATTCATGGCCCAAAAAACATATTCCAATGAAGACGAATACAATGACAACATCCCGGAAACTGGAGAAAATAATGATGTGGATGTTGATCTTGAAGGAGAATTACTCAGTGCCCTAGATGAAATAAAAAGGCTCAAAATAAAGAATAAACAGTTGAAGGAAGAATTGTCACACAATTCTGATCTAGTTTCTCAACTAAAAGAATAGAAGAAAGTTGAAGAGGAAATAATGAGTCAACTGCAAAACAAAGAAGAAGATTGTGAGAAACTTGAAAAAGAAAATGCTTCCCTAATGAAGGAATTTGATGTACTCATAGCCGAGCTGAATAACAGTAAAAAAATTGAACAAAGTTCCATGATGTTAGACAATATGCTCAATAACCAAAGATCACCATTCGACAAAATTGGACTTGGTTACAATCCCAACCCCACATTACAAAGAACTAAGGAAGAACCCAAGAGTTATGCTATGACCCTAATCAATCCCATTGAACGTAATGGGAACACCAATGAAGCAAACGCTGACCTGCAGAAGCCAACTGTCCTTCACAGGATGAATGAATTCAGAAAGGTGATGACACGAAGAAGACCTACTATGAACATGTATGAATATCTCTTTCTTGATAATTGTTTTTCATGCAACAATTTTGACATAAGGCACATAAGGCAATAAAATGCAGAGCATATCCAAGCAATGACCAAAGAAGAAAGAGAGGCATGTACAATGCTCCAAGAAATAATTACGTGAACAAAGTAAAAAATCCTATTGACAATATAAACAAGAATTCATTTTCTCCACTGTTTAACTACGATATTTAATGTTATAAATGCCATAATTTTGGCCATAAATCCCAGGATTGCAAAAGTTGGACAACTGCCCCTACTAAAAAACATACTGCTGTCAACAATACCACCAAAGTCTGGAAGAAGAAACAAGAGAAGTGTTCTCAAGAAGAATGTGATTTAGCAATGCATGCTCAAGACAAAGAAAGCTATTGGTACATAGACAACGGATGCTCAAATATGATTGGTGATAAAAACAAATTCCTTAAGCTAAAGAGAGAGAAGGGAGAAAGTGTTTCATTTGGAGATAATAAATCTGTTAAGATAATTGGGAAAGGTAAAGTCAGTCTTGGAAGTCAGAAGGCCATAACAAAAAACGTTTTGCTATTTGAATATTTAAAGCATGACCTTCTAAGTGTCAGTCAACTGTGTGACCATGGAGACACACTCCTGTTTAACTCCTAGGAATGCAAAATAAGAAAAGAAGACATTGCTAGATTAGTAGCAACAACAATTAGAACTCCAAACAATGTTTACATTCTAAATAAAATTGGAAGAGAAGTATGTTGTGTGGGACATGTTGAAATATTGTAACTGCGAAGTATATTATACTTATTATTGAGTTATTATTAAATAGATCAATCCCCTTTTGTGGATCGATCATGTCGGGCTTTGTATATGACCAAATCCCCTTTTATGGACTGGTCAAACCCTAATTAAATGATGTTAATTGAGAAGTCGACCCTTAGGGCTAACTAAAGTGGTTTTAGCCACTAATTGAAGCTCGCTTGGTGAAGAGACACAACCCTAGTGCCTAACAACTAGTATAAATAAGAGAGGATGATGCCTCATCTTACACTCACTCAAGTCACTCATCTAGTGCGCAAGTTTGAAGGAAGCTGCAGTTGCCAGAAGAAGAAGAAGAGAGAGAGACACATTGCTCAGTGTTGGATATTCTCTAGTGTTTGGTTTATTATCTTGGCAATCTATAATAAGGAAGTTTTTGTTGGGTTTTCTCCCCCATGAGGGTTTCCCAGGATAAATGCTGTGTAACTTGTGATTGTGTTTCTTTCAATGATCTTGCTTATGCTATTATTATCTAGTAAATTGAAAAGAACTTAATAGCAACCCTAAATYTAACATGGTATCAGAGCTTGACTGGATAGAGCACCTTTCATTCGGTAACCAAAAACGTCACTGTTGYTGTACAAGAAAATTAGGGCCTTTTATTGGAAGAGAATTTCAACCTAAAAACAATCCAGGGAAGTGCGCCCTAGCCTAGCAAACTCATTGGCACCTTGAGCGCACATTTTCAGTGGCCAGAGGCTCCGAAAAGTGAAACCCTAGTTTTTCCCTGGTACCAAAAAAACAGAAAACCAAAAAACCAGTAAACTAGAACCAACACTAGATGTACCAATCCAGAATGGCACATGTCAAGTTTTAAGGGGTAAAATTTGAAATTTTTGAAATCATACTGCTCCAGCCTACTCGCCTCAGCCCAGCACATCTAGTCCCTGGATCATAATTCCAAAATTTGAAAGTTGAGAAATTAGGGTTTCCTCATAAAACCCTAAGTTGATGTTGCAGTTGCAGTGCCAGTTCCTTCATGTCAGTGGAAACACCAGTTGCAGTGCCAACACTAGCTGCAGTACCAGTTGCAATGAAATTTTTTGTGAAGTGTTGGGACTGTTGTGTTATTGTTCTAGTGCACCTTACCCTAGCAAGATACTATCAGAGGTATGTACTTACATGTGTTTAAAATGCATTATTATTCTAAAGGGTACTTGCATGAGAAGGGATCTTTTGTCATAGATCCAGAAGGATCCCAGATCCAACACATTTAGAGGAATAATGCACCTTAGGTTTGACCATTTTATATGCATCTATTCATGACATTATCTTGACATCTAGGTTGTATGTTGAAGTTATGAACATCATACTAACCCTTGGTCAAATTAAAGACAAGGTATTAGATTGAGATTAGAGTTTATTCTCTAACTTAGACTTCTATCAAGATAACATATTGTCTTAGTATAGAGGACAAGTTGAAGAAAACACTTATCATCTTGAGTGAAGGAGACTTGAAAGAAAAACAACACACTCATTCTTGAGGACAAGACTCCAGGTTCCAGGTTTGGTTGATTAAGTTGATAAGATTCAAAGTTGCATATGACAAGTTGATAACTACCTCATTACAAGTAAACACCATAGTTGAGGTAGCAGTCTTTGAAAAGTATTATACTTGGTAGCACGTGAGCACATTGAGATAAATGCTTATTGTAATCATTTACCAAATACAACTAACATTTCCTCCAAGAGAAACCTCTTGTGTTGGTTCCAGGTTACCATGGAGGAACGTTTGATCACAACTCTAGAAGAGTGTTGATCTCATTTCGTATTGTATTTCTTACTTTTCATGTTTGTTTCAGGCAGGTCACAAGTAATAGCTCTAAAGGAACTACTTTGATGATTGTTCTCACTATTGTTTTATAAAGAGTATTATTCTTGTTTGTTGTTGATCTTGTTCTGGGCAGGTCACAAGTGATAACCTTGATGAAGCTATAGTGAAGGTTGCAGAAGGCAACAAATTAGATGAGATATGAAGTAGACTATGTACATGACCATATACATTCACGTACCAAAGAAGATGAAGAAGAAGCTATCTTTTAAGATCCAAAGTATATCATATGGAAATTGATTGTACGGAGTAGAAGGCTCCAAAGATGACCGAACATTAGAACAAGAACTCACAAGTAGACTTGTTCAAAGGATAATGAAGCTACCTTGACAGGAAGTTGAACTCATTTGAAGTCTRACTCAGATTTTCATATTAAGACTTGGTATTCAATACCAAGTATATCCTGTAAGAGATGATGAAGTCCTTGTAGACTCAGAAGAAATCAAGATTTAGAGTAAGCCTGATCTCAAAAAGGATAAGATGAAGAGACATCTTCCAAGACTGGGAGACAGATGCCATAAGAAGACTATACCGTAGCTTCAGAGACTTCTAGGAGATATGGAATCTCCTAGAAAGATTCCCTTGTTTCAATGAAAGAGAAGGAATCCAGTCAGAAAGACTCAGATATGGATTTTTCTATGAGACTAGAAGGGAAGTCAGTGTTGACTTCCAAGATTGATCTAATAGATCAAGCATGTTGCAGATGTACAAAGACTGAATTGTGTCCAGAGGATTCTCCCAGCAAGAGGGAGAAGACTATGATGAGACACATACTCCAGTAATTGAAGAAATAGTTCCAGTATTCATGAAGACAACCAGAACAACCATGATTCATATACAGTATGAGATGTAGGGGGAGCAATCCCTATATTTAAAATTGAGTGGCAGTTGGTGCAGTACATTAGACGGGCCATGGAAACATGACTACAATAGTAGATAGA
>JASDQU010223734.1:2773-17615 GCA_032191745.1 Picea mariana | reverse complement strand
ATTTAAGAATGGTGTTGCATGTTTTGAGAGAGAATAAATTATATGCTAAGCTAAGTAAGTGCATCTTTTATCAAAAGAATTTAATTTCAACAAAAGGGATAGCATTGGATCTCAAGAAGATAGAGGCCATTAGAGGATGGCCAACACCAAGAAGTGTAACAAAGGTTAGATCATTCATGGGTCTTGTCGATTATTATCGAAGATTCATAAAATGATTCTCAAGGATTTCAAGCCCAATCAGTTCTTTGCAAAAGAAGGGAGTGAAATTTGAATGGACTCCCAAGTGTGAAGATATTTTTTGGCAGCTAAAAGACATATCGACAAGTGCGCCAATACTAAATATTGTAGATCTAGATGAAGATTTTGTTGTGTGCATTGATGCATGCAAGGAAGGACTTGGTGGAATACTCACACAAAAATATCATGTGGTATGCTATGAGTCCAAAAAGTTAAAAGAGCATGAAAGGAATTATGCTACTCATGACTTAGAATTATCAACAATTGTACATGCATTAAAAATGTCGAGACATTACCTCACAGGGAAAAAAAATGAGCTAAGGACATACCACTATGGTCTAAAACATTTGTTTGGACAACCAACATTAAATGCCAAACAAACTAGATGACTGGAATTCCTGAGTGACTATGACTTTGAGAGTAAGCATATAAAAGAAAAGGATAATCAAGTGGTTGATTCACTCAACAAGAGAGCTCATGAAATTCATATTGCATCCATTAGCATGTAGATGACCGATATGAGAGATAAAATTATTGCAACAACAAATTCAGATCAACATTTTCTACAAATAAAAGAAGCATTGCAACAAGGTAATTTTCAACAAAAAATTAATTATTATGAGCTGAAAGAAGATGGAATTCTCATGTATAAGGGAAAAGTATATGTGCCAAATTCCAATAAGCTGAAAAATGCAATGCCGAGGGAAATGCATAATGTTTCATATGCTAGGAACCCAAGATATCAGAAGATAATAATAGTTGTAAGAAGCCAATAATTTTGGCCTAGAATAAAGAAAGAAGTGGTTAATTACATAGCCAAATGTCTAGATTGCCAGAAAGTGAAGAATGGACATAGACATCCATCGAGCATGTTACAACCATTTTCTATTTCGGAATGGAAGTGGGAAGTTTTCATAGTGGATTTTAGTACAAAGCTTCCCAAAATAGTGAATCAACATGATTCCATCATGGTGGTGGTGGATAAATTAACTAAAGCAATACATTTTATTCTAGTGAATACTACACACAAGGAAACAAATATTGCATAGATATATATGAAAGAACTTGCCAGGCTACATGGGGTTCCTAAGGAAATTGTTTCACACAGAGATCCAAAGTTTACATCCAATTTTTGGAAGGGTTTGTTCAATGGCTTTGGGACAAATCTAAATCTCAGTACAATGTATCACCTAGAGTTAGATGGGAAAAAAGAGAGGAATAAAAAAATAATTGAGGACATGCACAAAATGTATGTGATGGATCAACCATCAAAGTGGGAATATTATGTTCACTTAGTAGATTTTGCTTACAATAATTGGTATCAGGCCTCATTAAAAATGAGCACATTTGAAGCATTATATGACAGAAAGTGTAACACACCAGTGAGTTGGGATAATCTAGCTGTCATTGGGCTAGATTTGTTGAAGGAAATGAAAGAGAAAATGGAAAAGATCGAGCACAATTTAAAGGCTTCCTAGGATAGGAAGAAACATTATGCAAACAAGAATAGATTTTTTAGAGATTTCAAAGTGGGTGAACATGTGTTTTTGAATGTGAAAGAAAAGATAAGTTCTCTAAGATTAAGAAGTTTCCCAAAGTTGACAACAAGATATTGTGGACCTTTTGAAATATTAGAAAATATAGGTCCAGCTGCATACATTATAGCATTGCTTGCATCCATGAGAGTGCATAATGTATTTCATATATCATTATTAAAGATATGCGTTCTTGACCCTAACCCCATAATTGATTAGATTGTGATCCAGGTGGAACACAAATTTGATTTCCAGCTGGAACCAATATGCATCTTGGACTGGAAAGTCAAAGTGCTCAAGAAAAAATCCGTAGGGATGGTAAAAGTTCAATGGAACCACTACGGTCCTGAAGATTCTACATGGGAGCATGAAGAAAACATGCAGGAGGAATACCCACAATTTTTTGTCAATTTTGAAGAAAATATATTGCAAGACAGTAAGTAGAGTTATGAAACCACAATTTAGAGTCCTATCCAACCTGTACTGGGGGACCTAATAAAAGAGTGGAACATTCCTTAGGTTATCCTTGATAAACGAATGGTGCATTCCTTGGGTCAATGGGTTGAGAAGAACATGGGATTTTGGTTTGAATTGATGTTGGAGATGCGAAATTGCAAAAAATTATTTCTTTAAGCATTGTGATGTAAACTTTTATATGTATATCAACATAGTGTGCAACGAGGATGGAACACAATTGTAGGGGAGGGGGAATGTAACACCCCCACTACAATCCTCATTTTAATTAATGCTTAATGTGGATATATGTGGCTACAACCAAGTGATGTATATGCAAAATGTATTTCTAAATTTTAATAATAAAATGTGATGCCAACAGCTAAGGGGACATGGGAAGATATGGGGGATGCATTAATCCAAAAGAGAGGGGAGGGTCCAAGAGAATTTCTAAGAGATGGGTCCAAGGGGAAATTGCCCATGTCTATTAATTCCACCCACATTCATAAATTTTATTATGACTATGTATTAAACTCTATTTTCTGATTGAGTGTCCCCAAAGCCAATCATTGAATGCATGTAAGAGGGTGGGTGTGAGAAGTCACATCCTATAGTTATTAGAAGCATGGGGGATGAGTATAATTAGCTTGGAGAAGTGTGTGATTCAAGGAAGTAATCCAAAGAAGATAAATTCATATGGGTTTTTACACCAATTTTAGATAATCAATGTTTTTGGCATGAACAACATGTAGGAGAGGAAGACAAAGAGATGGAATATGGAACAACCATGGAGGGAGAATTCTAGAGCATGCTAGAGAGTTTTGGAGTGTTTTAGAGCTGCAGACCGAAGATCCAAGTTTTCAAGTCTGAAGAGTGAACTCTTGAGTGAGTTCCACTATAACAACAAGTGTTTGTTGTTGGTAGTTTTCTTAGCAGTGAGTTCCCTTGAGTTCCCAACAGATAAATTATCGATTACCTGTGCCAGAGAGACCCTGCTAAAAAAATGGGATGGATGAGGGACTGAGATCAGTGAAGGGGTACATTCCTTAGGTTGGGCAGGTCGAGAGGAAGAGAGCTGGTGGAAAATCGGGTTAGATGTAGGAGAATACCAGTGGGTTGTGGGATTTTTGAGTTGTGAGTGGACAATGAAAGACCACCCTCTTTTGTGGATTACTAGCCCCAATTGAGGGGTGACTCAATGTTGATATTTGGAACAACAAGTCCATGGTTGGGTGGAACGTCCGTCCCTAGTATCCAGTTGTACAAAAAATTAAAAGATAAGTGTTTTATCTTTTTATGTATTTATTTACGAGTTAAATTGTTGTGCATGAAATCTATGTATTTGAGAATGATTTATATGATGTTGTGTTGAATTAGTAAACTACATTCATGTGTGATTTTAGCATGATGTAGGTGCATCTAATTAATGGTATCAGATAATAGTTTAAACCTAATTTTAATTCGTAGTTGATAAGCTACATGAAAATAGTTAGCATAAAATTTTAATTTTTATGAGTATTCCGCATGTAATGGACCTCAACTGGGTCGGAGAAAGTTACATTTGAATTAATTGAAACAAAACAATTTATTCTCGGAATGCATTTCCAGATGGTAATTGATTTAGTATGGAATTGTGGAATTGACCCAAAAATTTAAAAATAGTTAGTTTTCATTGATTTTAATGAACAACATTATTTTTCTCTTCAAAACAAGCACTAAAATTCTCATAACGGGTAAAACTGAGTCTTGTGTCCTTTCATAGGGTCAAAATTGATTGAGGAGTGCCCCATAGTTGATTTCTTCATATTTGATCACTTATGGTTTTCCCATTGCATGAATATTTCAAGAAATTTATAGAATATGAACCTATCACTCGTGTACAAACCTTAGAATGAACCCTAAGGATATAAAAGGGCCTCCTTTACACTTGACTATGGATATTCATCCTTGGAGTATATCAAACTTATCCTACTATGTCTCTCTTATTGACATTCGAAAGGTTTGCCAATTTACAACTTTTCTTTTAATTGTCCAATTTGCTTGTGGAATATTGAAGAGAAGATCTTTGAAGACTTGTGGAAGACCATCAAACTAGAGAAAGAATTAAAAGGAATGAAACCAAGGGGAAGGGATTCAGATCCATCTAATCACACAAATGTATGATCTTATTGCTGTAATCTATTTCTTCTTGTTATATAATCTCCTTTATCACTCCACTATATTTACTTGTCTTGGTTTAGTAGTGTTTATTTAAATGCATTTGATTTATCTCACTAAATGATCAAGTAGATTGGAAAATTTCTATCTTGATTACTTGAGCTAGATATAGGGTTTGTGTTGTGGAGTAGAGAATATTTTTTCTTATCTTGTGTGTAGGTTCATTGGAGATAGATAGTCCTTCTCCTCCTACTCCTCCATATCAAAAATCAGTTAGAATACTTTTAATAGGAGAGAATTACATGATTTTCTATTTCTCCTTCTCCAAACCTTAGTTTAGATGTTTCTTAGATTAATGGAGTAAAACTTCTTTATTTTTGTGTTGACTGTCACTAGTATACCAATCTACTAGCAGGGAATAGTTAATAATCACCGTACCAAAGTTCTTGAAAATAGAATGGAAACTCCATGAGAGATGATCTTCTTCCCATTTTTATCTCTTCCTTAAATTGGATTTAAGGTTTTCTTGGGTTGGTTTACTTCTTTGGTTTTCTATTAGTAGTCTCTATTTATGTGAGATCCATGACACCATAATGTTGTGACTTCATTCCTTGAAATTAATTTTCTCTTGGTAGCACTTATGGTTTTCATTTTTTTGAGCTATATCACTCTTAATATGAAAAAATTAGCATTGCAACGCTTAGATCAATGAAATCAATGATGTTACTTTTCTGGGACCTAAGCCCATTTTTTCATTATTTGATAGTGTTGTTTATTTAACACAGATTCAAGATCCATTCTAATTCCTATACGTATATAATATAATCCTTAAACATGCTTATGTGTAAATAATATAAACCCTATATATGTTATCTTTTTCTATTTAATGGATATCACAATAAGTATATGAATCTTATTGTTATCCATAAGACCAAATTAATAATAACTAAGGATATTGCCACTCAAAGCATAATACTGAACATTGTTGGTTGCTAAAGCATGGATGATACTATTCCCTTCACCAATATTCAAATCCCCTAAAGATGTTCTCTTCTCCTACATATTATCTTGCTTTCTAGCTTAACTGAGTTTTTTCTTAGGGTTGGAACCATGTGTAAATATTGGGTGATTTTGATGGAATAAATAACCCTAATAGTACCTATTTAGTTAAAAGATATCTTCCATGAATTGTGAGACGTATCAAATTCATCATAATAAATTTTCATAATGGGAAAGTGCCAACTACATGCATCGATTCATAAAAAAAAAAATTATATTATATTGTTAATTTAGCACATACTCATTCTAATGCTTACATGTAAATAATATAAACCCGAACCCAACGTATTCTTATATATAAATAATATGAACTTAATATATACTATCTCTATCTATTTAATGGATATCATGAAAAATATATGAATCTTAATGTTAAACCCAACGTATACTTATATATAAATAATATGAACTTTATATATACTATCTCTATCTATTTAATGGATATCATGAAAAATATATGAATCTTAATGTTATGCAGAAAACCAAATTAGTAATAACTAAGAATGTTGTTACTCAAAGTGTAATACATAACAACCTTAATATATTGCTACCCACCTTATGATTTTGAGATAATTAACTTTGTTTGAATAATGAATACCAATACTTTTATGGAATACTCTAAATAAGACAAAGCTTAAACATAAATTGTTGATTGGATATTGGTGATTACTCGACTTGTAATGTAATATTATTCCATTAAATGAACAAACTACATAGAAAATAGAACTTTAATGAACAACTCATGATTATAAATTTATTGTAAAGGTAGATTTGCTACATTAGGAAAGGCACAAGAGGTATATGATCATGAAATTGAGAGGAACAATGAACCTATCATGTTTGTAGCTTCACCCTCTTCATCCAATAAATAGTCCATTCTTCTTCCTACAATTTAGATTGATGTTTCTCATTGTACTACAATAAAACTAGATGATGCTAGAAATGCTAATGTAGATGTAGAAATTAACATTGGAAATGCTAATGTAGATGTAGAAATTAACATTTGGAGTTTTTCTTGATGGTTCTAAGTTTCCAGAAGGTGTATGTTTCATTTGTTTGCTTGTTGATCCAAAGGAAATGCACACCTTAGTTTCCTATAGACTCAAGTTTGAATGCACCAATAATACCACTGAATATGAGGCCTTGGTCTTAGGACTCAAGAAGGTGGTCGATTTGAATGTTAAATGCTTGAAGGTATTTGGTGATTCTAAAATCATTATGAAGTAGATGCGAAATTTTATTCACTGTCATTAGCCTCATTTGAAAGGTTGCTAGGAGCAGATTTTATAGCTCGTGGCATGTTTTAAATCATTATTAAATGGATTTTGGGATATGATTGAGTTCTTGTATTGAATGAGGATAGATTGAAAACACCTTTTAGAACCAAATGGGGCACTCTAATGCACACAATAATTCCATTTGGATTAGTGAATGCTCATGCTACTTTCCAATATGTAATAGGTATTGCTTTTATAAGTATAATAAATTGAAGCGTGGTTGTCTACATGAATGGCATCACTATTTAATCAAAGAAGCACTCTGACCATATACAACATATTAATCAAATCTTTGATAGGTGTAGATAATATGATATTTCTTTGAATCCCAAAAAATCATTTTCAATGTTGTAGAAGGCAAGTTACTCGAGCACATAATTTTGAAAGACAATATATTGGTGGACCTGAAAAGAACAAAATACATAATGCAGATCCCACTGTCACGGAACAAGATTTCGATGCAATCACTCAAATTAGTAAACCCCTACAAAAAATGATTAAAAAGGATACTATATTTTAGTGGAATGAATTTGAAAAAGAATCTTTTGAGAGAATCAAGGTCAACATTTCTATTGCTTCAGCCTTAAGTAGTGTAGACTTTGGAAAATATTTCTACCTCTATAAGTTTGCATTTGATCACTCCCTTACTGTTGTTCTCATTCATAAGGATGAAGAAGGGAATAATTTTTCGATATCATTTATAAGAACATGTATACAAGGTTCTGAACTGAATTATCTAGTAGTTGAGAAACAAACATACACCTGGTTAAAGTGGTGAAACAACTTAGACCTTACATCCTGAAGAGCCACAATAATGCTATTGTTTTGCATTTGACTATTAGGTATTTATTTATCTAGAAGGAACTTGGTGAAAGACGTGGAAACTAGATGATTACTATATAGAAATACGACTTAGATTTTAATCCTACAACTACAGTTTGTGGATTAGGATTTTACAAACTAGCAGCTAAAGCACATGATCAAGTTGATGTTGGCGAAGTAGGTTGGGAGAATGAAACATTGGGAGAATGAAACATTGGGAGAATGAAGCATTATTGTATGCAGGTGATATCTTATTTATACCTATAGACATAAATTCATAGTATTTTGATATGAAATACTATTTCCAACATGGATATATCCCAATTACTTGGATTCAAAGAGAAGAAGGGTGTTGAGATTGAAATCCACTCAATATTAGTAGGTTAGTGGAATTCATTTTAGGAAGAATTGTGATGGTGTGATATTGAGATGTTTGGAGAAGAATGACATTGATAAAGTGTTGAGAGACTTACATGATGGTCTAGTAGGTGGGAAATTCTCTATAGATTTCACTATGCACAAAGTTCGAAAAGTTGAATATTATTGGCTTATGATGTTCACTGATCCAGGAGGATTTAAAAGGCCAAAAATTCAAAGTCCTTGAATCTCAACAAAAAAGACACCAAGTCAAAGAGCTTGTTGAGAGATTTATAATGGTGCAAATGACACCTCAAAAGGAGTTTGAATGAAGAAGATATGGCTAGTCAAAGATTGGGTCAACCTTAGTCAAAGTCAACACCAACATCAAAATCCATACAAGCGATGTCAATAGTCAACCCTACTAGGGTGATGTCAACATGATGACATGGCACCACCCAGAGGCTGACATGTGGCATGCTAAATTGGCATTTTCGGGTGGCCAAATGGCCCGATAAAAATATGCCATGTGGAAGCCCTAGGGAGTGCCATGTGGAACCTCTCAATGATTGCCATGTGGTAGGGTCGTACTAGACATGGAAAACACGCAGGACCTCATGTCAGCTCGTGACCGAGAAGAAGGGGCCACTTACAGGGTGCCACATGGACTAATCATATGGAGCCATGTGGCACCTCGAGAAATGCCCAATGAGGGCTAAGGGACAAAAACTGAAAAATTAAAAAAAATGAAGAAGATTGGCCCAAATGATGAATCCGATGGCTGGACTAGCCAACGACGAATCCAGTTTCCGGACCAACCGATGGTCACATCCAAAAATATCCGGCCAAGTCTGTGCATCGGTCATATCATAAAGTTTGGCACAGGTTTTTAATTGGACAGAGGATAAACCATGCAACGAATACCATATTTAAAATATTTGGTCAATACTATTGTGAGATTATTGCTACACTATATTTTAAATACGTTGTAGCAAAGTACCAAAAGGGGAGGCCCACGAGTTTGACCCTGATACCTCCCCCCTATTATTAACCACTTGTTACCAACAAATCATGGGTGGGACTTGGTAAAGTACGCCCCAAATATTATACTTAAACTTAGATTTCCCATCCACAGGAGGCCGACGCACAACCACTGTAAAATGGAACAATTTTCTATGCAGGTACATGCATAATTGTGTAGTGACATGCTTTACGAGGCGAAGAGCCCATGAGGGCCTGGGATGAGAAGTGACAATATTTGATGTTTTGATAGTCATTCTTGTATGCTTTCTCACCATGAATACACTAGTGTAGTCATATTTTGCATCCGGGCAGTGGATCTTTAGGCCATTTTCAGTTTTGAGGTATAACCATGTATTTATGCCAATTTTTGCTGAGATAGTATAAAGGCTTCTCCACTATGAAGTGAGACCAGAGACATAGTCCATTTTTTGGACACAATCCGTTATCAAAATTTGTGATATTTCCATATTTCCCATCCTTTCTCCATATTTATGTCTTCTTTGTTTACGATGCACATAATATTTATTTATGCTCTTTAATGAAATTCATGTAATGGTCATCAAATAAAAGATCACAGATCATGTTGGTACCAAAGCGGTGTTGTTTGACTTGAATTGCGAGTGTGAATGCTTACTAGGGCCAAGCTCAAAGAAGGTAAAGGAAAACTCAAGAATTTCAACCCAGAGATTGGACATGCAACTCGAAGAAGAAAAATAAAGGATGAAGAACTCCGTGCAGAGAATGAGAAGGATTTCCACATATCTTTCTACCAGATGTCAAACATGGTAGAAAAATTATTTGCAGATTACAAGAAGAGAGTGGAAAAGAAGGAACTAAAGAAGAAAACTAAAGAAGAGGATAATGATTCAATGAATCGGGGAAATGCAGGAGACCCTCTTGAGCCTCCATCTCCATATTCAAATTCAATATCTTCTTTCTCTTTGTCTCATTCTCATCATTCTAATTTTCATCAGAATGCTTCGAAAAATCCATTATTGAAATTTGATGTCAAATTTAATTTCCCCATGTTTAATGGAGAAGCTAATGTAGATAAGTTAAATAATTGGATTAGATAGATTGAAATTTACTTCCGTGTACAACAGATCGAAGAAGAAGAGGTGAATATCCAGTTGGATTCTCTTCGGCTGGAAGACACATCCCTTGTATGGTGGGAAAGAAAACTTTAAAAAGGTAGCAAATATAATGGTAAACTCCTTTCTTCACGGTTTGGATTTACATCTACATTGAAAAAGCAATTTTATCCATTGGGTCATGTTCAAAAAGCCATGATGGAATGGAAAAAATTTAAGACAGGGTCAAGGTCAGAGTGTTCAGAGTTTCATAGAGGAGTTTAGGAAACATGCACTTGCATTGAATATTCCTTTAGATTCTCCATATACTTTAATGAAATATATTAGTGCACTTCACAGTTACATTCGTCATAAAATGTTGTTATTTAATCCCACAAATTTAGATGAGGTATGCATGCAAACAACTCACCTTCAAAGTAGGGGAAATAATGTACAATAAGATCACAATCATTCAAAAAACCATTTCAAAAGAAAAACAAAAGGAAAGGACAAGAAGACAATGATAACAAAGAAAGAGGAAGGGAAATCCTCTTGCACTCATTACCAAAATTATGGGAATGATGATGATCATTGTTGGAAGTTGCATATGAAGTTAATACCAAATAAATTTGGTGGAAAAAGGAACAAGAAAATTGTTGCTACAATGTAACATGACCTAGGTTCCGACTTAGGTGATGAAGAGAAAATCACAACAATTGGATTACAAGGTAAAGTCTCATTACATGCTAGTTCAAATTCTATAATTCCATCTCTTGAAAATGATAAAAGAAGAAGTGAATTATTCCACATAAGAGTAGTGAAAAATCACACAAAAGTTGAAAATTTGTTTGGTTTGGGCTCACAAGTTAACTTGATATCTAAAGATATTGTGAAGAAATTGAGACTAGCCACAAGACCCCACCAAAAACCTTACCCTCTTATTTGGGTGCATGGCGATGCAAAACTTCAAGTTACCAGACAATGTAGATTGATGTTTGATATTGCTTCTAAGTTGATAGATGAGGTTGATTTGGATGTGGTTCCTTTGGATATTATGGTATTGTAATAGGGAGTCCTTATCTTTATGAAATAAAAGCTATATTCTTCCGGAAAGAGAAAAAGTACCATATCACAAAAGATGGAGTGGAATATATTATTAGAGCTCATAGCACATAAACTAACCCATCACTTATTAGTGCAGGTCAAATGAAGAGAGCCATAAATACTTACAAGAACCTTGTGCTTACGATTGTAAAGACAAAATACCTTGATAAGTCTAATTCTCTCGATGCTTTTGATCCTTTACATAAAAATGAGGACAGGAAAGGGCCTTCGACACTTTGGGAGAAAATATTAGCACCGAACCAATGCTAGCTCTACCTAACCTTCAACATCCATTCAAGGTTGAGACCAGTGCATATGCCATGAAATCGTATATTCTTTTCAGACCTCCTAGTTTTGCATCTATTATTTTGAAGAATGCTTCCTTAGCTCATGTTAGTTATGCTGAACAATATGTTATTGACGAAGTCTTCAAAGATGTATGTGAGAGGATAATCCATGGTTTGCAGGTGAAGAGATTTTGTTTGCAAGACAAACTACTCTACCATTTTGGTATACTTTGTATTCCTACCATTGAAAAAGTGCATGTAATTGGAGAAGCTTACACTTCTCTTATATTTGAGAATTTTGGGTTAGAGAGTATTGTAGTACACTTGTAGAGGTTATATTTTCCTCGAATGAAAGTAATTGTAACCATGAATGTAAAGGGGTGTGTGTTGTGCATTTGTAAGCCCACTAATAGAAAAATGGGGTTGTACACTCCAATTCCTATTCCTTTTCATCCTTGGGAGAGTATCACCATGGATTTTATAGGGGGTTTTCCTATGTCAAAAAGGGGTCATGAATACTTGTATTTAGTAGTGGATATGTTTAGAAATATGTGTGTCTTGATTCCATGTAAAAATCATATCACTGCTGAGAAAACTACTCATCGTTTTCTTTCATCATGTATGGGTCCATTTTTTACTTCCCACATCCATTATCACGAATCGAGAAATTTGATTCCTTGGATAGTTTTGGACAAGCTTGTGGAGAATGATGGACACCAAGCTAAAGAGGAGTACTGATTTCCATCAACAAATGATAGCCAGACATAGGTTGTTATCAAAAGAATGGTTCATTTTCTTCGAGGATATTGCAACAAACATCCCAAGTTGTGGGATGATCAAATAAAGTATGTGAAACATGCATACAATCGAGCCTTGCACTCTTCCACGTAGAGTTCACCATTTGAGACATGTTTTGGGTATCTACCTAAGGCTCCCTTAGACATGAAATTTGGAAAAGATGTTGACTCAAGTGAATGAAGAGATGAAGACAGAGCCTGCAAGTTCATTCAAAGGATTCAACATGTACACCAAACAATTCAGGAATAGTTGGAAAAGAGTTAGGCACAATACAAAGCTTGCCATGATAAGCACATAATTGATCACTAGTTTCAAGTGGGAGAACAAGAGTGGCTTCACATAAGAAAATATCAGTTGAAGGGGGGATGCAAGACGTTGAAGCCCATCAGATATGGACCCTTCACCATCTTGGAGAAGAATGGCACAAATTCTTTTCTCCTGGATCTACCACCGTACATGTAGATATACTCAGTTGTAATTGTAGAGAATCTGAAACTTTATGAGCGTCCAATGATCATGGATCAAAGGGAGAGTGTTTTAGTGCATTTAGTGGACAAATTTTCTCTTGAGTATTTGGATGAGTTAAAAGAATATGATGCAAACGTCAAGACCATGGGCTAGCGCTGCGACCTCCCGATCTAGGATCGTTTCTCACAGGAGATGAATTAGCTTTTGGGATCCCAGAGATGCCTGTTTTTACCTCACCCACATGATACTCATACAAATGGGTGCATAATTCAAATCCACAAGGGTCCCTCTTCTTCTGGTGAAGCATGCATGTGACCACGACTTAGGACCAAGTGCTTAGCAAAAGGGCTGTTCAATGCTCTGGGACTCTGGTGCTCTAGAGTTCCTCCACTCCAAACTCAACAATAGAATTCTCATGAATAGCTGAACCATTGAACTTCCGAAGAGTTTGAGGATCAATTCTCCACACTACTCCTTTGATCAATGGTATATGTTTTCTTTGAGCTCTGGAAGAATTTACTCCAACCGATTATGTGCTCAAATACGCCGAAGTCTTTACCGACCGAATTTGGTCATAAAGAGACTTGGTCGATAGGCGTAGGTATTACCCTATCCTTCCACTTCTCAAATGTCAAGGTTAAGACTTGATCAGATGACAGACATGAATTTGTATCCATTGCACGATCTACGAATAACAATGACTTCGGGGCTCTAGGCTTCGATCTTTCTCTGTTATAAATCACAATGACCAAACTTTGCTGGAGTGTTGAATCATCGAATGTATCAGGAATATAATGACTCACACTTACCCACCGAACCTACAACTGAGATTAAATCCTAGCTTCGAGGCTTCGGGGCTCTCGAAAACAACTAACTGCTCCAAACTTTTGAAGTGGTGAAGTTCGAAGGACTCAGGACTTAACGACCACACTCCTACAACCTGATCGAACGATTGTGGGGAAATTCAACTCTACATGAACATATCTTGTCTATTCGTTCCTTGAAAAAGGAATTCTCCACTGACTCAAGTTCCTCCCTGGAACCTTACACTTGCTATTTCTCCTAAGCTTAGTCCACTTTGATGAAGTGAACCTTGGTGCACACTTGCGCGTCTCTCTTGATATTTACCCTTAAAACTTTATGGGACCACACACTCCTTGCGCTAACTCTTCTGAGATTGGGAATTTTAAAAGTCACCTGTGCACTCCTTGCACTTGCTCTGTGCAAAATTGCACTGTCTCTCCTAAGCTTCTAAACACATAAAATGGTGACCTCCTCACACCTTGAGTTGGCACTGTGCACTCCATGCATGAAGACTACCAAAAGAGAAACAATTGAAACTTATACATAATCATAAATTCATTCATTAAATAAACATCATCCATACACATATATGCAAAAATACAATAAAAAAATATCTACTCAATTCCAAATAGAACATAAAACAAATTTATTGTCTCTCTTCATTAAATTTGAGAGTATTCTTCTTCATTCCAACAACAACTTTTGAAAACATAGATTACATTGATTTATACATGAAGGGGCTTCTCGAGCCTTCCCTCCAAAATATTCTAGGGCTTTCACATCTCAATAAAGACAATCCTATCACTAGGCCATTACAATAAATGCACATTTACAAACTTAGATATGAGTCGATGCTTAAAATTTGTACAATCCTTCAAATATTAAATACAATTACAACTTTCCAGATGTAAATGATATATTACAACTTTCCAGATGTAAATACAATTACAACTTTCCAGATCTCAAGGGATATTTAATTACAAAGGTTTCAAAATTCAAATGCTACGATTACTTGGAATCCAAACCCGTAACGTGTGTTGCGCTGTGCGCTGAGTCACCTTCCACCACGCCTCATTTAATGTGATGGTGATGCTCCTGTTCGAAAAAACAGGTATTCCAACATAGGAAGAACACCTTTAGTAACCACACACATAACCATATCAAAGATCAACACACCAATGTTTTCACATGGTAAAACCCCTATGGGGAAACATCCATGACCCCAACCAACACAGCCACTTGGAGCAGTTTATTAATGAAAAAGAAAAAGATTACATAGAGATTTTACAAGAGAGTTTCTCACAATCGATCATCGGAAAATGACCCTCCATGCTCTTTAAATAGAGATCATGGACCAATCAGGTGCTAAGCCATAGATCAATGACCGTTAA
>JASDQU010223731.1:0-17615 GCA_032191745.1 Picea mariana | reverse complement strand
GTTACATATATAGCATGCAGATCACTGACTTAAGTGGATCTCATTAGCTAATAATAGTAAACCTAGAAAACTCACAGTTACAACAGTCTCGTTGAAATTCACAGTTACAACAGTAAGTAAGCTTTATTCTAACACTAATGTCAGTGTCAATGAACGATTCGATTGTTATGTTTCCATAAGCCAACATACCCGGTGTCTGGATAGAGACAGTGAAGCTCGTCAAATTTTTAAATCCAGCATACCATACTGTTAAGAGATAACGCACATTGGGGGTCACAGATAGCTTATAGCAAGATTTGTTGAGAGGCTTTGGGAATAACCGTAGACTTTGCAAGTAAGATTTCAAGCTTGAATTCCCTGTGTCTACTGTCTGACCAACGTCTATGTAATTAGTATCACTCACCCATGTCAAATTGTCTCCGTTTGTTTTTCCACCACAATCGATATTGAGAAATCCTACATCACCGCCAGAAATTTGTGAGTAAAACAATATCTTGTCCTCCAAATATGACGAATTAGTAAGCCTCAAAGACGGGATGTGCAATGAAAGATCTAAAACAAATTTCAGTAATCACGTGTTTCATCAGTAATTCAAAATTCAATAATTACCTGGTTGAGCATTAATTGGAGACAATAAAGTCAACAATAAGCCGACGGCTATCGAACAGGCCCATTGGCCATAACGAACTTTGTCCATCTGTAGACAAAATTTTAAGAAGTGCGACTGTAGTAGATTGGATAATGGCGGCTGCTGCTTAATCTTGCAAGTGTTGAATTTACATACGAAGGCCGAGAACGCTTGAAGCGCTTCTAAATGTAAACGGAGTCCGACTTCTTTTTCAAGAGGAAATACCCGTCGTGAACGATGCTCTCGATCTCCCAATTGAAGGCCTTCTACACATTTTGTCAATGTTTTTTATTGCAGAGCCGTACAATCCAAGCTTTGAAGCGTTCAAAACGAACGTAAACCGTCTTTTCTATTTTTTATTAAACTAAAACTAGCACAGCCGCTAACTCGCGGCTGGTTAACGCCGACGCTGGCTGTTAAATTTCTGAGTGATGGTTGGTGATGCCACTACAGAAATGTGGTCACTTTAATATTTTAATATTTTTTAATCAGGTAGAGGTGGCAATAAGTTAGTGAACACAGTAATATTTAAACACTATTAGGTAAATGTAAAAAAGTAAACATATAAACTGATGTCTTTATAACAGCTCGGAAGTTAATGGATGAAATCAGAACCATTCATTTATTGTGACGACTAAGATTATTCTAAGCATATTTAATCTCGTCCATAGAAAACCTATTAAAAACTAAAAACTTATTAAATGTGCCATTATCAATAAATATACGCCTTTGGACATAATAAAAGATTTATTCGCCTCTTATTCTTTTTTTAATCAAATTTTAAGAAATATTAAAATTATTTTATGATTAAATAAAAAAATTGTTTACTTCTCATATTGTAGCACACAATTTAAGAAATATTAAAATATCCTTATCATTATAAAAGTTACGATTTTGATGTCACTTTTTTTTGTTTTTTTCCTCGTGGAAAAAAGTCATAAAGGCAGAAAATTTCAATGTTTTGATTTATGAAATATTTTATTATATTAATTTTTTGGCCCAGAATCAAGTGAAATTTTCAAAAATGTATGAAATAATGGTTATATTGAGTATTGATTTTATATATGTCTTATCATACTTATAAAAGACATGGCTAATTACTGTTCTTGTTTTTATCATAAAAATTATACAATCATATAGACAGTACATAAATAATATTTAAAAGCTAAATAATTACTTATAAAATGTATGAAATAATGGTTATATTGAGTATTGATTTTATATATGTCTTATCATACTTATAAAAGACATGGCTAATTACTGTTCTTGTTTTTATCATAAAAATTATACAATCATATAGACAGTACATAAATAATATTTAAAAGCTAAATAATTACTTATAAAATTGATAGTTAAAATCTTTCTACATACATAACTATTTCTTATACAAATTTCTCAAAATAAAGCTATCCAAAAAACAATTCAAAGTTTTTTTATTTTTTATTTTTTATTATTATATTAAGAAATAACATGTATGAGATGATTTAATTTCTTTTCATATTAATTCCTTAGGATAAGGTCAATGATAGTCGGAATGCCCCCAAAGCTGCTGCAATGATACTTCCAATTTCATTCTTTTAATTAAAAAACATCTTCTATGCAATTTAAAATAACAACATTGTTGTTTAAAGACTACTTCTGTTTTATGTTTTATTTAATTGTAAAAACCTATTATAATTTACATATTTTTTATTGAGAAAAGTTGACATATTTTTTAATTGTAAAATTTTTTGTACAATTTATTCTTTATTATTAAAAAAGTTAAGGTTGATGGCATTTTTATGTTTTATTTAATTGTAAAAGCCTATTATAATTTACATATTTCTTATTGAGAAAAATTGACATATTTTTTACTTATAATTTTTTTTTTATAATTTATTCTTTATTATTAAAAAACAGTTAAGGTTGATGGCGTGGGTAAGGCACGTAGTAAAAAAAAAAAAGCTTATGGTGATCGCGTGGATACATATCTTTTTCATAAGACTTTTCTTTGTACTCTTTTATGTTTAATTATTATTTTTAAATTCAAACCATATCTAATCAATTATGAAATGATTAATGTTTAATTATTATTTTTTAATTCAAACTATATCTAATGAATTATGAAATGATTAAATAATTAATACACTTATTTGTTATTATAAAAAACTTCTTATGATTTAAGAAGTATTAAAAAATTAATATTCATAATTTTTATAAAAAACATATTTTTTCATTAATTTTTTGCTACTAATTTAATAATTTTATATTTAAATACGTTTTCTTATCATGCGCAGTGTCTCCTCCAAACGTTAACATATTTTTCATTAAAAAAAAATCCTTGTAATAATTGTGTATTTAGATTCGTTTTCGTTCTTACTGATTCAAATCCTATCATGCGCAGTGTCTCCATCAAACGTTATCGCTTAAGACAAATTTGTAATGTGAATATATCAAGGTCTAATTTATTTATTATTAATAAGTTAAATTATTATTAATAAGTATATGGGACGTGGTTTGGATTTTAATTTATTTATTATTAATAAGTATATGGAATGTGGTTAAGGTATTAGGATTTCGTTTTAAAGAATAATTCAAATTTATTTAATAACAATTATTCAAATTACTTTATTTATTTTAATAACAATTATTCAAACTATTTCATTTAATGGTTGATTATGATAAATTATATCTTTATATATTATAAATTATTATAAATATTATTATCAAAATAAAAATTAATAATGATTGATTATGATAAATTATATCTGTACATGTTATAAATTATTATAAATATTATTATCAAAATAAAAATTAATAAAAAATTTATAATCATTCTAAGAATTATTGAATTATTAAATATGAATTAATATAAAATATAGAGATTTGATATACACAAATTATTATAAATATTATAATAAATTATAAATTATAAATTATTATAAATATCATTACCAAAATAAAAAAATTAATAAAAAATTCAAGGGAAATTTATTCTCACTGTCAAGAATGGTTGGTTGTTGCTTAATCTTAACCTTGAAGTGCTTCTAAATCTAGAGGGAGTTCCACATCATTTTAAAGAGGTAATAGGGGCCGTGAACAATGCCCTTTATGTATTTCCATTGAAGGCTTAGTGCCATTAAGTAGATATAGGGTAGTATGATTTGTTATATATAGAGAGAATGATATAGATCCATTTTGATAAGACTAAAAATTTAGATGTACTTTCAACTCTACTTAAATTACAATTTAAAAAATAAAAAAATATTATTAATTTCATAAACTTTTTTTATTTAAAAAAGATTAAAATGTCATTGTTACAAATTATATTTTGATATTTTAATATATTAAATCAGTATTTTAGTATATCTTAATCTTTTATTATATTTAAAAATAAAAATAATATTTTTCTTTTCTAGCAATTCAAAAGACAATCCATATAATATTTTGTCTATGGTTAATACTTAGTGCCTTATGTTAGAGGGAAAGGTGTCACTTATATTAATATATAGGTTTTGTGTTGTTAGGAAAAGTGTAAATATTTTCAAAATAGATATTAAAATAATAATATTATATTAATAATTTTTATAATTGTTTAATTTTATATGGAGAATTAATAATATTTTTATAATTGTTTAATTTTATATAGAGAATTAAGAATAATTATTTTTAAAATTTAATATGTTATGGATTAAAGATAATTTTAATTATAATTATAAAAAATATTGTTTTTTTTTAAAACTAAGTTGTTATAAATTTTATCATCTAAAAAATAATAATTATTTTTTATATAATAAGATAAATATTTATATTATCATTTAATAAAATATTGATATTTAGATTTTTTCCATCTCATTTACAAATAACAAAATAAAATCTATTAACAAAATGCATGTACTTTTTAATGAAGGTATGATGCTCTTATTTGAGTTTTATAAACTTTTTAAATTTTGAAAAATCATTTTATATTTTTGCATTTGCATTTTAAGAATTTTTTTCCAGCAAAAAAATTTTCAATATATTTATATATATAGTGTTGTCAAAGACAAATACATTGACAAGGAAATACACCCAACTCCAAACCATTTCAAGAGGTTACTAAAATAGTAGCCACCTCTTAAAGAGCTTAAGAAAAATATAATATTTATTGAACTTTCATTACAAACCCAAAAAATCATATATTACTAAGGATTTAACCTCCATATTCCAAAACTAAAATTAAACCAGTCTCCAAAAAAGCAGGATTTTAGAAGCTAAAACAGAATGATGTTGTTATTTCCATAATTATGTCCTTCCATCCCATTATTTTTGAATCTTCAAAGACTTGTAGATGTTCAAAGTCCAAAGTTAAGGTAGCCCAAAAACCTAGAAGTTCAACCCTTGTGTTTATACCAAGGTCACAATTGAGAGTCCACTTATAGCTAGTGTTTCCAGAAAACTAGTATTTCCAGAAGATGTTATTACACCCGTGCCTCACTCAGGTTGCTTGAACTGCACCATCCATTTGCTTGAGTTGCATCATCAAATCGTCCCACAATAAACACAACAAGAAGTATTTAAGATTCTAAGACACTTCCCTTTCCTAGGACCCAAACCTGTAGAAATTTCCAACATCCCAAGAATTTTATAAACAACGGTCCAATTTTAAAAACTTGTCAAACGCTAAAACGCCGGCTTACATTTTTGCATGGAATTTTAGAAGAGTAAGCTGCGTTTACCGTTCACCATTCACCATGAGGTATTGTAATTGTTACGATATATATACGACACGTAGTCAAGGCCTCTTCTAGTTGTTACTAAATATAGGACACGTAATCAAGACCTCTTCTAATTTATAGATTTACAACACGAACTCGTGTACTTGTTACCATGTACGACGCGTAGTCAAAGCCTCTCGAAATTTCCAATTTTATCTCTTTTTTTTAAAAATTAATGGAATCTCTCTTAGCATTTTTAATCTCTAGTTTTCAAGTTTTTTAAGTTTTAGGAGCTTGGGAACTAGTTGAGAACGTCCCCCAATCAACTGGAAACTCTTTTGAGAATTTGGGAACTTTTTGAAAGCTTCAACATCAAAGAAATGGACGCTTGGAATCAATGTCCTAAATGAAGAGCTTTAAATTAGAATTATATTAAATTAAAATATAAATATATTTATTCATTTATTACAAATACATAATTTCTGACAAATATTTTCATTATATTTATTCAAAATATCACTATAAAACTAAGACTAAACTACATGTAAATATTACTTAAAAATTAGTAAAGTAAAAACACTTAATAATACTCACTTTATAGTTGTGGATATGAATTTTTTTTAATGTATTTATGTTTTCCTTCAAGCCCAAACTAAACATGAAAGTGGAATAAATCAATACCCTATCCACTACAAGCATTTGCTCAACTCTGTAGTTGATATCAACCAACCATATCATTGACTTTTATTGTATTTTCATATTAGAAGAATAATACTATTTTGTTTTTTTCAATAAAAAAAGAATAATGCTTCAAATTTACAAAGATGTTTAAAGTTTATATATGTAAAGTTTAATTTTAAAAAGATGTTAAAATTGTATATATGTATTTTCAATTTTGTTTCTCATTTTTTAATGGAATATTTATGAATATCAAAGTTTCATTATTGTGTTAAATATATTCATATAATTATTAGCACAAATTAAATTAGTAATTTTAATATTGTAGTTGTTGCAATATAAGAAATATTATCCTCGATTCAACTTCAATTTTATTGAAATAAGATTTAAAATGTATCAATATTTCTATACATTATAATCTAAAGTATCATTATAATCTAAAATATTTTTTATATTTTTTTAATATATATTATTGCCACTCCCAACTTTCCCACTTTTCGAAAACTCGTACAACATAATATATTACTAAACTATAACATAATTAAAGACACTAATAATTAATGCATGGTAGGATATTTTTTTTCAATTTATGTGATTCTTATTTTCAGTGATATGATCGGATTATATTGCTTGAAACAAGGATATTATCTCAATCAATATGATGTGCTTTTATTATTTGATACGTTCTTATGAGTTCGTGCTCTCTCATTTGTAGGGAGTCTAGTAATGACTTTGTCTCAATTTAATTTTTTAACACATAAATATATAATTGAATTTATTTAATATATAAATATATTCTTTTTCTCAATTTATTTTTTTAATATATAAATATATAATTTAATTTTTTTAATACATAAATATATATCATGATTATAGAAATCTATAGGAAATTACAATTTTTTGTTATTTCAATTATATTTTTAAATGCGGAAATAGATTTAGCTTGTTAAAAAACATTTGGGACATTTAGATTATTCAAAAATAACTATTTAAATCTACAGAATCAATAACTTCTCATCAATATATACACATTTTGATATTTTATTTTAAATTTACATTTAGAATGTATAAAAAACTATTTTTCATCTATGAATTAATAATTAATAAATTTTATTTTTTAACATATAAATATACACATTGATCTTTTATTCTAAATTTACATTTGAAATGTATAAAAACCTTCAAAAACATTTTTTTTTTTTTTATCTATGGATCAATAATTAATAAATTTTATTTTTTATTTGGCTTCATGTTTTGTTGTACGTTATTTACATAAAAATCTAAGTTTGAGGTCAGTATTGTATAATTCATTAATAGTCATAGTTCTCAAATGGATTAATACTAAAAAGCATTCAGGATTAGTTGTTTAGTATTCATTTTTTCATCATTCAAATCCATGCATTTCCTAAATAAAAACATCACATTTTCTTGGTTGCACTACCTTAGGTGCAAAGCATCAACTACATAAATATCTAAGTTTGTGGTAAATATTGTATAATTCATTAATAGTCATAGTTCTCAAATGGATTAATACTAAAAACCATTCAACATTAGTTGTTTAGTATTCATTTTTTCATCCTTCAAATCCATGCATTTTCTAAATAAAAACATCACATTTTCTTAGTTGCACTACCTTAGGTGCCATGACCCCTTTTACACCTCCTACATGGTGTTTGTTTCTCTTTTCACTTTGTTTTGAATCACCTCTTGACAACTTTCTACTGAAGTTAAAGCATCAACTACATACATAGCATATTGATCATTCTAGATCAAGAGCATCTTACTCTAGCACTAGATCATGCTCTTGAGATTGAGATTGTCATGAAAGCAAGCAGGTCTAGTGAATGGAAGGGAGTGCCTTTATAATTTAAGAAAGCATAGAATGGAAGGGAGTGTTTCTGTAATTTAAGAAAGCACAAAATGTTAGAAAAAATTGACAAGTGAGAATGAGGCTATATTACTATAATCATAGTTGCATAATTTCAATGATGCTAATAATCATGGAGTTGTTTTATTACCAAGTGAGAAAGAATTCTTCTTTGGCTTTCTAGTTTGAATTATTGCCTCTCCTTTATAATGCATGCATGTTCATCTGGATTGAAAAGCATTACTTCTTGACCTTTTGGACAAGGAACAACCTTTGATATGAGGTATTTAGTGTCTTTGCCAATGTTGATTTAGTTTCTTTAACAAAAGGTACTTAGTCATTCTTAACATGTAAATGGTATTCCTATGGCCTATCTGTCTCACTTACCCAGATGCTTCTCTAGAATAAAATTCTTCTTTCTATCCTGGTCTTGTTTGAATGGTTGTAAGGCCTGAAATATGCTAGTCAATAGGAAAATCGACTAGCTAATGAACAAGTTGACCAGGAAATGGACAAGTCGACCACGAAGGGATGAGTCAACTAGTTGAGGGGAGGTTGACCAAAGAATGCATTAAGTTGATCAAACAATGTGAATGTCAACCAATTAACACATCAGGCAACAATTGAATCGACCAAGTCAACCAAATGAAAGAAAGGTTGACTAGCTTTGAGAGGATTCGTCTGGCTTCAATGCAAGTTGACTGCGGAAGAGGAATCAATGAGGAAAAATCCATATCGACGAGAGAGAGAGATCCTAGTCGACTAACAAGTGAAAATGTTCAAATAAAGGAAGGGGGAAACAACCTGGGTGGCATGAGTCGACAAACGAAGAAAAAAACATCCAAAGGAAGGAAAATCGACTTGGAGAATGTGTATGGATGCTGGAAGGCTGAGAATCGCCATCCAATAAGTAAAATGCAGTCAAGCATTATATAAATTCAGCTAGGTAAATAAAAATTTCCCCAATCAGTAAACAACATGCTCGGGAAGTTCCCTCGGGGTGTAGAATAATCGATGATGGACTACACTATTAAGGCACTCCTTTATGTGAAATCACTGGTTTGAAACCCTTGACTAGCCATGTGTGTCATGTGAGGGGTCACATTGGCATGCCTAGGGTTATGCAGTGGTAGAAGTCGGATAACACGACCACATGTCACACGAGTACGTGCCCGACTAGTAACTGATTTCCCCAGTAAAAAAAAAAACATGCCTAGGTAGTGGGTAAAGAACCCAGGGGTTTCTAAATTCACCCAGGAAGTACACAAAACACCTAGGTAGAGGATAACATGCACGTGGATCTGTAAATTCACCTAAGCAAAGGATAAAACATTCAGCAAGGAAAAGAACATTATGTACAACCAGTGGGAAAAAGAAAAACACCCAACAACCGATAAATTATGTGGATGGGTGCTACAAGGGATGTTGTGAGAGGAGTTGTTGAGCTTCGTTCTACATGGAGAGGTATATTTTCCATCATGATACCCAAGATCGAGTCTATCCACGGGTTGGAAGACTTTGATTTCTCTTATATTCCTTGGCGAGACATGATCCAGGATAGTGATTTCAGTCCTTTCATGGATTCAAGCTTGGGGGTCTAGGAGCAGAGAGCGTAGTATGAGCATGGTGATCAGACGATTATGGTCAAAGGGGTGCAATGTAACATGATGGTTCCGCATCGATATTATCTTGTGACCATGGGATTGCAATGTTCGATAGCTCGACAATTGATACAAATGAGATGGCTAGTCTTTGCTTTCCAGTTTTTACTCCCAGGGTGCATAGGATTGGCTACTTGGAGGAGCGGTGTTTTGAGGAGTTGATCAAGTTTATTCAACTTGGGATTTCTAAGCTTATGAGGGGAATTCAGGTGGGTTCTTGTGTTAGCACCTTACATATCAACGATATGGGTAGAGGGTGATTCACATCTTACAGGATAGTTTGGGACCCTATTGACTTTATTACTTGTAGGAAAGTCTAAGAGAGGTTCACATGGAGGGACTTTGCGGATGCTATGTTTAGACATATGGGGAAGTGTATGACTTGGAAGTAGAATAGGTTGGGGCACACTCATCAAACAAGGTTGATGGAGTATTTTTCCATTTTAGGGCCAAGGTGGGAGGGAATTTTGTTAGATTGCATCACAGGTTTACCGAGGGTGTAGAGCGCAGATTGTACATGTGCATGGATTGATCAGTTATCATAGTTCACACACTTCCTGGTGATTTATTCGGAATATGGAGCAACATGGGTGACAAATCTATCTCTTGGGGAGATGTTTATAGTTCATGAGCAACCTAAAGTCATTGCCAGTGATCAGGACAATAGGTTTCTTAGCATGTTCGAAGGAGTTGTTCATATTTGTAGGCACAGGTTTGACCTCCAGTACTAGTTTCTACCCTCAGTCGGATGGTCAGGGAGAGATCGTGAACCAACGGGTTGAGAGGTATCTGCATGACTATGTGAGATCATCAATAGAGTGGTTACATTTAGGTGAGCATTTTTGCGACACCACTCATGATAGTTTGCAGACCACCTAGATTCAACAGAGTATGTATACAGACATGCACATGGTGGAGCACAACTTCGAGATTGGGGACGTGGTTTTCTTAAGGGTGCAACCACATAGACTATTTCCATTTAGGAGAGGTGGAATTGAGAGGATGAGGTCACGCCTCTCTGGTCCCTATAATGTGATGTAAAGAGTTGGAGAGTTGGCTTATGAGATGAAGTTTCCATAGGGTAGTATGATTCATAGTATTCTCTATGTATCATGCCTCGAGAAAGTGTTGGGGCTACAAGTTACCACTTCCATAGAGTTATCACCACTAGATGAGAGGGTACAAATGATACTGACTCCCGAGGAGGCTTTGGATGTTTGGGAGGGGAGATTGAGGAACATAGTGAGTAAGGAGTACCATAACAGCTGGAGAGATTGGTCACTAAGGGATGCCACATTGGAGAGTGAGCATATTTTCAGCATCTTGGTTTGCAGTTGCTTGATGACAATCAATATCAGGAAGGGAGGACTATAATGTCCCTTTCCAAATGATCTCTCCAAGAGATTGACGCAATATCCTAAGTGATTTTTGTAGGCTATAGTCAGTGGAAACAGGGGGATTAATTAATTATCTAATATCATCGGAGCGGAAAAAGTAACTTTTAAAAAAAAATGATATTGAGTAATTAATAAAAAGAGTGTTTTAAGTGACTTGAGTTTATAAAGTCACTTTACTTTATTAAAAGGGAAAAAGGGTCCAAAAAGGGTCATCAAGGAAATAAAAGGAGAATGAGGGCGCCCTCTCTCATTATACAATTTGTATTTTCCAAAAATGAATTGAGAGAGCTCTTGTGGCTTTCGCTCTTGGGATAAAAAACCCTAGAGAGTTTAGAGAATGGTTTTGGTGGTGAAACTATCCACATTAGCTGGTCATTGAGAGGAGATCATTCAGATATTCTTATTTTGCTTCATTGTGATGGAGTTCATTCTTGTTGGCTAAGTTTTATTGTGTGTGACTCGATTTTCTTATTGGCGGCTAAGTTTTTTATCAATTGTGGTTGATTTTGTATGAAGGTTGATTTTCCATTAAAGAGGGTCATTCTACTTCATCGCTACAGTGTTTGTTTAAGGGAGGCCGAGTTAAGTTGTTGAAGGGTCATTTTTCTTCAAGCGGGTCGAGTTCTTTGCTTTGCTAGCCATGTTCTGCTTGTTGGGCACATTCCTTCCTTGTTTAGTACCATTTCTCACTTGTTGGGCGCATTACACAATTGTTGGGCACCATTTATCATTTGTTGGATGCATTACACACTTGTTGGGTGCCATTTCTCACTTGTTGGGCACATTACATACTTGTTGGGTGAGTTATTTACTTCTTTGGGCCAAGTTACTTCATTCTTGGCTAGGATCTATACTCAAGGGGACGATTTATATTGTGGAGAGGTTGTTACATCATTACCCATCAAAATGTTGCAAAAAAACAATATCCTATAGGCCTGTATATTCCTCAAATGCTTGTTGTCTATTTCTCCTATTTATAGGTAGATTTTTTAGTTAATAAACAGTTCAGAAATTGCATTCAGTATGTTGTTGTTTGGAGTATTTATGAAATGACAAAGTGTATTGTTTCCATATAATCTCAGAGTATTGGTTTTTGAGTATATGTTCTATGCATTTTTTATATGTATGTGTCAGTAAACAAACTGAGTTGTTAGTTGTGGGTAAAGGAGATTTGCATACAAATTGTTTGACTAAATGTCCACATCAGTAAACTAAACCAAAACTTTTTAAAAAATTATCAAAGGACATTACATGAATGAAGGCATCTTTGGGTTTTTCTAGTACTCCTTCTAATGAGCTTTGAGGGGCATTTAGGGGGAAATCCTTGAACAAGTGGCCATGTTCATGACATTTTTGGCATCTAAAGGAAATGTGCTCATAGTCAATAGTTGAAACCCATTCCTCATCCTGGTACTCTAGGGTTAGAGACCCAGGTAAAGATTGACATAAACACCCAAGGTATTGCCAATGCCAACGGGAATTTCCACGAGTAAGAAATCTTGAGGGAGCTAATAGAGCCTGATCCCTCCTTCCTCCACAATTCATTTTACATATTAGATGTTCATTTCTTGCAACTTTCTTTCAGTGGCCTACACATCTTCATACTCCAATTCCAAGGATAACAATGGAAAGCCTCGGGATAGTATAATATTTTGAGTACAATAATTTTGTGATGACTACACTATGAATCTTGAAAGATTTAATAATATACTTGAAAGGAGATGTGATTATCTCTTGGATTGCAGATGGGTACCAATTCCATTAAACAACATGCAAAGTTAACACAATGATCAGTTAAGGAATTTGGTCTATTAGTTTGTGTGAAGTTTACTAGACTAGCTATATGGGAGATATGGTCGATATGGCTAAAATTGGCAGAAATGTAAATCTCACACTGTAAAAGATAAAAGGTCAGTATTGAAGTAAATGTTTAATTTCAAGTGATTTTGCTAATCACTTAAAGGTGGTAACGAGATGGCAATGATTTCTTAACATGATTAAGTAAATGTGAAAAAGTAAATAGGTTAATGGATGCATTAAATAATGCTAGGAAATTAGGAAGTTTTTGGGCGAATCCAAATTTTGTTTAAATTATATTTTTGAATGCATAAATGGATTCGGCCTCATGAAAAATCTATGAAGCACTTGGATTATACAAACTTAGTCACTCAAATCTATAGATCCAACCATTCATCACATTTCTTGCAAAATCAAACCACCTGCCAAAAAATATAACTTTTAGACTAAACTTATATATATATATATATATATGGAAGCATCATTTTCAAATTAAAACTTAAAAAAAAAAATTCATTTTCAAAATTAAAATGTTTCAAAATTTGTCATTTTCATACTTTCCACAACCATCAACTAACAACTTTTATTTAATATATATTTTTTTTTAAATATAAAAAATATTTTATAAATTTTATTTTTATAAATAATTTTAATATATATATATATATATATATAGATAATTATTGGAAGTTATCCTATAAATTTTATTACTAATTAATCGTTTTAATTTTTAATTTTTTTTTTAAATTTCCACATTCCAGCGTGAAAATTACAAGAGGTCAAAGTTACCTTTTATCTCCGCACTGTAAGAAGACAAAGATGTCGAGGATTACACAACATATTAAGGTGCAGATCTATTAATATAAAAAGTATATGATTTCAGGATTGAGTCTACACGGAAGCAAAGACTGACTAGTTTTTCATTATTGTATGATTTCTCTGGAGGCAATGTGATCTTACCGCTTTGTACAGGACATCAAAAGAAGGTTTTCGTAGTTGACTCTTTCAGTTGTGGGACCTCTGCAACAATCGTGCATAAATTTTATGATAAAATCAAGTTATATATATATATATATATGTATGAAGGCTGGTGGTTTATGGTTCTTTGAACGCTTCAACGCCGAATTGAAGTCGCGAGAGTCTAGACACGACACGCCTTGAATGCTATATAAAACTTGATTTTATTATAAAATTTATGCACGATTGTAACAGAGTTTAGTTGACTCTTTAAGTTGTGGGAACTCTGTTACAATCGTGTATATATATATATATATATATATATATATATGGTGATGGTTTCTTTGAACGCTTCAACGCCGTCCTGAAGGACACAGAAAACAAAAGAGTTTAGACAGGCCTTGAATGCATTATAAGGGATCATTTCCCACTTTCATACACTTTCATATGTAAATTCAACACTTGATCTTCTTCTATGAATAAGCAGCCACATCTCTGAATCCTACTTTTTCAAATTTAGTGCGACGATGGCCAAATTTTGTTATGGCAAATGGGCAGGTTGGATAGCTACTACTTTGCTGTTGAGTTTATTGGCCGTTATTACTGCTCAACCAGGTGATTTACATTCTAACTTTAAGAAAGAGCGCACCAGTAGTCTCATACCCGCATTCAGAGAATAATAAATCTTTAAGCATTAATCTGATCATAATCGTTGGTTCACAATATATTATTTCACTAATTCTAATGGTTCACAATATATTATTTCACTAATTCTAATTAATGGATTCTTGGGTATCAGGATTTCTGAGTATAGATTGCGGAGGGAAAACAAATCACACCGAGGATAATAATATATCATGGATTACTGATGCTAGTTACATAGATGTCGGTGACACAGCATTATCATGGATTATCAATTCCTCTCAACATTACGCTTCTTCCCAAAGCCTCTCAATAAGTCTTGCTATGAGTTGCTGGTGACCCCCAATGTGCCTTACCTTTTAAGACTATGGTTTGCCATCGGAAATTACAGTGGATATCAAAATTACCCCAGCTTCGCTTTCACTATTGAGACACTGGGTATGTTGGCTTTTATCAACGTAACAATCGCATATCCAGATGCATTTTTTAATGAAAGTATCTTCGTTAGTTCTGGCAGAGTGCTGTATGTTTGCTTGATCAGAACCTCGGAGAGTGACCATCCCTTTATCAATGCTATCGGGTTGAGGACCCTCCGAGATGGCATGTATGGACAGACTAAGCCAGGTTCAATGTTGAGTTTATCATCAAGAAATAATGCTGGCAGAAGTAATTCGCCGATAATTAGGTGAACATTTCGAACTTTATATGATGTACCTTTTGAATTCTTAACATAAACGAGAGATAGGTATTGAGATTCATCCCAATCCGTTTTGTATGAGTGATAGAATTATATCATTCAACGATACTTTGAAACTATGTCTCTGTTTCAACATAGTATTGAGAAAACGTTGATATAAAAGTGAAGGATCTATGTAGGCCTATCGGATTAGATAATCATTTAATGAAATAGCATAACAATATACTAAATACTAAATGATTAAATCACAATATCATAGAAAGAAGAAAGAATTGTAATTGCACAAAAAGGTTGCGTTCACTGTGATCAACCTTGATATTTATAACAATACATAACCTCATAGAAAAAACAGTTAGCTTCTCCTCCTGATTGAATGCTTACAGCAATTGATTTTAGAAAACTACTCATGCACCTGATTGAATGTTTACAACAATTGATTTTAAAAAACTACTCATGCATTTTGCATGCATTATTTAGTCAGACAATATATATCTGAATACTAACAGACAGAAAAAATAAAACTGCAAATGGATTGATGGATTGCATCATGTCAGATGATTGACAAAACTGCATCAATTACCAACATACTCCCCCTTGATGCTGAGAGGGCTCACAATCTGATCTCGAAGTTTCAAAAACTAGACTTTAGCAACTCCCTTAGTGAAAATGTTTGCAAGTTGTTCTTGGGTCTTTATATACATTAGTTCTACTTCCTTCTTTTGCACCAAATCTCTAATGAAATGATACTTTAAATCAAAATGTTTTGTCCTGCTATGATGGACTGGATTCTTGGCCAATTTGATGGCACTATTGTTATCACAAAATATCATTGTAGGAGGAATTTGCTTCTCTCCAATTTTTCTAGAACTTTTCTAAGCCATAATGCGTGTGTACCTGTTGAGGTGACTGCAACATATTCTACTTCTGTGGATGAAAGTGCAACTATACTTTGCTTCTTTGAGCTCCAAGTAATCAACCCCGAACCAAAAGAGAAACAATTACCAGATGTAGACTTCCAGTCATCCAAGCTACCTCCCCAATCAGAATCACTAAATCCAACAAGATTAAACCTTTTAGAAGTGTAGTAATGAATACCAAAATTTAGATTTCCTCTCACATACCTCAAAATCCTCTTGGCTACCTTCATATGTATTTCAAATGGCTCTGTCATGTATCTTGAAACAAGAGAAACTGAATAAGAAATATCAGGTCTTGTGTGGGTTAGAAACATCAAACTTCCAACAATACTTCTGTATGTTGCCTCATCAACTATTTCAGCACCATCATCTCTACACAACACAATTCCATGAGCAGTTGGAGTGGAAGCTGGTTTACTATCTACCATATCAAATTTCTTCAATATATCTTTTGCATACTTTGTTTGACAAATGAAAATTTCACCCTCATTTTGATAAACCTCCATACCCAAAAAATATTGCATGAGACCCAAATCTTTCATCTCAAATTCATCATAGCAATTTTGAATTCATCCTTCATCTTAGAACTACTACCCATATATAAATATAGACTTACAATAAGAATATCATTACCTTCTTGTTTGTAGTAAAATGTAGGTTCACTTTTACTTCTATTGAAGCCATTGTTCTGAAAATATCCATCAATTCTAGCATACCATGTTCTTGGTGCTTGCTTGAGGCCATATAAAGCCTTCTTCAACTTGTATACTTGATGTTCCTTTCCTTGCACTTCAAAACCTTATCGTTGTTCCACAAACACTTCTTCTTCTAAGTACCCATTCAAAAAGGCACTTTTCACATCCATGTGATGAATGCTCCATTTCTTCCGAGCTGCTAATGAAATCATCATTCTAACAGTGTCTTGTCTTGCTATTGATGCAAATGTTTCTTTATAATCAATTCCATACCTCTGGGTGAAGTCTTTAGCAACTAATCTTGTCTTGTGTCTTTCAACACTCCCATCACTATTGTACTTAGTCTTGTAGACCCANTGTGGAAGTTCTATAATCTCCCAAGTATCATTCTTGTGAATAGAATCTATCTCTTCTTGCATTGCTTGCAACCAAACCTCATTAGTACATGCATCTTTAAAACATGATGGTTTAAAATCAGCCTTGGAAAGTAAAGAAAAATTTACTGTCTCCCCTATTGGATTTTCTTCATGTGTTGGACTTTTACTCCTTTGATAAATGTCACTTAATCTTCTTACTTTCCTTGCAGAATTTGCATTTGATGTTGGCCTTGCACTCGGAACTGAAGAATTAGATGAGGGGCTACTTGGTGGATTTGTAGCACTTGGAACTGAAATATTAGTGGGCTGCTCATTATCAATATCATCAATAATATCCCTATCTAAAACAGATTTAGACATATCATCATGGCATTTTTTATGACCATAAACTCCCCCTTCATAAAAAAATACATCTCTTAAGACAACAATGCTCTTAATGAGGGGATTATATAACCTGTAAGCCTTACTTTGTTCACTATATCCAACAAAAATGCATAGCTCACTTTTTGGATCTAACTTTTGTCTCTTTTGATCAACTACATGGACATAGGCTACACAACCAAAAACTCTAAAATGATTAACATTAGGTTTTTTTTCATACCATGCTTCATATGGAGTCATCATAT